>PVKH010022128.1:0-14168 GCA_004027955.1 Chaetophractus vellerosus
AAGGTGAGACTTCCAGACCCACTTTGGAGTCTCTTGGCTATAAAAACTCTTTTGTATTTAATGTTTCTCCCTTTTAGTCAAGATCTTTTTCCAAATGCATCACTGGTTGGTGCTTGGTTTTAATCCCTTGGTGCTGGGGAGGCCCTACCCTGGGAGTCAAGTCCCATGCTGGGGAAGAGGGTTGGGGCAGAGGAGAAGGTAAGGAGTTGATTTGCTGAGGTTGGATTAGAAAGAGGCCACATTGGAGTAACAAGGAGGTTTTCAGGAGTAACTTTTAGGCAACAGATATTATTAGGCTAAGTTTCAATTTTATAAGAATAAGTTTCATAAATACAAGCTTTAATATTGAGGGATTGGTATATTAGTCTGTTTTCTTTTATTAGGCACTGCCTATGTACTCTAGAGATTCTTGTTACTCTATTAGAGAAGATAGCAGGACTCCCCAGGATGGGAATTTAACATTTTGTTGGTTATAGTGTGGGCCTCCACCTACTGAGATAACACTCTATGACCACATGAATACATTCATATTCCATAAAGATATACCCCAGGTGCACCTTTCCCCACGTATTCCCTCCCCCCCCCCAATCGACACCCTGGACTAGTGGCCTTTCCCTGCCATAGTTGCCAAAATAACACTCCCACAAATGTATTCTCAACCACAGTCCTCTACATCTTCAGAGTTCACCTTTTCCTCCCTTTAGCCCTACCTCCACCTCTATGGATAGCCCACCCCACCTCCCCAAACTCGCTCACAATCACACTCCAGCATTGTCAACCCCACTCACATCACTTCACCACCACCACCCCCTTCAACTGCCCAACTTCCCCTATCCACCTTATCATAGATTCTTCCCAGATTGGGCATCAGTTCACGACTCTCTACTCCTTTTCTATATCCTGGTAACCTAGTTTCCAGACTCTACATCTGTGAGTTGGCTCAATATCCTTAGTTCATATCAGTGTGATCATGCAATTATTTTCCTTTAGTGATTGGCTTGCTTCACTCAACATAAGGTCTTCAAGATTCATCCATGTTTTCACGTGTCGATACTTCATTCCTTCTTACAGCTGAGTAATATTCCATCATGTGTTTATAGCACATTTTGTTTATCCATTCACGTGCTGATGGATACTTGAGTTGCTTCCAACTTTTGGCAATTGTGAATAATGTGGTGATTAACATTGGTGTGCATGTATCTGTTCACATCCCTGCTTTCATTTCTTCTGGGTATAGTCTTAGTTGCAGGATTGCCAGGTCATATGGCAATTCTATACTTAGCTTCCTGAGAAACCATCAAACCATGCTCCATAGTAGCTGCACCATTTTATATTCCCACCAGTAGTGGATGAGTCTTTTTATTCTTCTACAACATCTCCAACACTTGTAGTTTTCTGATTTTTTTCAATAGCAGCCAGTCTAATAGGTGTATGTTGATATCTCATTGTAGTTTTGATTTGCACTTCCCTAATAGCTAGTGATGTTGAGAATCTTTTCGTGTGACTTTTAGCCATTTGTATTTCCTATTTGGAAAAGTGTCTATTCAAATCTCTTGCCATTTTTTGGCTTTTAAAAAAACTTTATTTTTAAAGATGTTTTAGAATACAGAAAATTTACATTGAAAATATAGGGGATTCCCATGTACCCCACCCCTTCCCCTTCTCACAGTTTCCTCTATTTATAACATCTTTCATTGTTACAATTGATGAACTAATATTGAAGCACTGCTGCTCACCATGGTCTATAGTTACATTGTGGTTTACACTTTGCACTGTACAATTTTATAGGTTTTGAAAAAATGTGTAACGGCCTTTACCTATCATTACAATACCATGCAGAACAATTCCAATGTCCCCAAAATGCCCCATGTTCCACCTATTCTTTCCTCCACCTCCCCTCAGAACCTCTGGTAATCACTATCTTTACATCAATGTTACAAGTTCTTCCATTACTAGAACAATAATAAGTCTACTTTGGTCCATAGTCTCATTCTTTGCTTATATTTGCTCATTCCTCAATCTTAAGGATTTTGGGATGGTGATGCCCACTCTGCTTCTGATTGAGGGTGGTGGCTTGGATGCCATGAGGCAGATGGATGGAACTGTCTTGCTTTCTTACAGATATAGATACACTCTATGTTTTGGGATGGGCATTGTCCATCATCATCATTTTGTTAGTTGTCCTTGGCAAGTCCAATGAATTGGAGAGTAGGTGTTGGCTGCAACTCTCCTGAGATTTAGGGTTCAACTGGCATATGAACAGAACAAAAGATTTAAGTCTCTGGGAAGTATATCTTGCCTACTTTTTAAAATGGCCTATTTTTTTTTATTATCAATATATGCTGTATATTAGGTCTTATCAGATAGATGGTTCCCAAATATTTTCTCCTATTGATTAGGCTGCCTTTTCACTTTCTTGGGAAACTCCTTTGAAGTACAAAATTTTTACTTTTGAGGTGGACTCATTTATCTATTTTTTCTTTCATTGCTAATGCTTTGGTTATAAAGTTTATGAAACCATTTCCTACTTCAAAGTCTTGTAGATACTTACCTACATTATCTTCTAGGAGCTTTATGTTCTTGGCTTTTATATTTAGATCTTTGATCCATCCTGAGTTAATTTTTGTATAGTGCATGAGATGGTGATCCTCTCTCATTCTTTAGCATATGGATATCCAATTTTCCCAATACCATTTGTTAAAGAGACTGTTCTGTCCCAGTTGCGTGGGCTTGGTGGCCTTGTCAAATATCAGTTGGCCAAATATGCATGGTTCTGTATCTAAACTCTTAATTCAGTGCCATTGGTCAGTATGTCTAAACTTGTCCCAATACCATGCAGTTTTGAACACTGTAGCTTTGTAGTATGCTTTAAAGTCAGGTAGCATGATTCCTCCAATTTTGTTTTTCTCTTTCAAGATAGTTCTTGGCTATTTTGGGCTCCTTGCCCTTCCAAATAAATTTGATAATTGGCTTTTCCAGTTCAGTAAATAATGCTGTTGGAACTTTTCTTGGAATTGGGTTGAATCTGTAAATCAATTTGGGTAGGATAGATATCTTAATGATATTTAGTCTTCCCATTCATGAACATGGAATATTCTTCCATTTATTTAGTTCTTTTATTTCCTTTAGCAATGTTGTGCAGTTTTCTATACACAAGTCCTTTACATCTTTAGTTAAGTTTATTCCTATATTCTTTTAGTTGTTATTATAAATAGAATTTTTCCCTTGATATACTCTTCAGATTGCTTATTAGTGTACAAAAATGCTACTGATTTTTGCATGTTGCTCTTATATCCTGCCACTTTACTGAACTTGTTTCTCTTTCTCTCTCTTTTTTTTTCTTTCAACCTGTAGAACTCCCTTTAGAATTTCTTGAAGGGCAGGACTTTTATTGATTGATTATTGATCATTCTCTCAATTTCTGTTTAACTGTGAATAGTTTGAACTCTCCCTTATTTTTGAATGACAATTTTGCTGGATACAGAATTCTTGGCTGGTAGTTTTTTTCCCTTCAGCACCTGAACTATGTCATTTCACTGCCTTCCCGTCTCCATGGTTTCAGATGAGAAATCTTATCAAGCTACCCTTATATGTGACGGATCTAATTTCTCTTGCTGCTTTCAGGATTCTGTCTTTGTCTTGAGCTTTTGACAATCTGATATGTGGCTCAGAGTACATCCACTAGGATTTATGGTGCTTGTAGTATGCTGTGCTTCCTGGATATGTATATCCATGTCTCTCACAAGTTTGGCAATTTTTAGTTATTATTTCCTCAAACACTCCTACTGCCCCCTTTCTCTTCCCTTATCCCTCTGGGATGCCCATAGTGCATATGTTTGTTCATTTCATGTTGTCATTCAATGTCCTGAGTCCCTGATGAATTTTTTCCTTTATTTTTCTCTCTGTTCTACTACCTGTGTGATTTCAAATGTCCTGTCTTCAATGTCACTAATTTTTTCCTCTACCCTCAAATCTTCTGTTATGTGCTTCTAGTGTATTTTTAATTTCTTGCATTGTACCTTTCATCACCATAAGACCTGTTATGTTTTTATGTATGCTTACAATTTCTTCTGTATATACTCCCAGTCTTCTGATATCCTTTATCTCTATTAATTTCATTGAGTTGATTAAGGATATTTGTTTGGACATCCTTGGTTAGTTGTTCCACATCGTGCATTTCCTCCTGCTTATATCTAGGCATCTGTTTATCATGACGGGCTTATTTAATTGGTTATTTTGTCTCTTATTTTTTGTTTGGTTTTCTATTATGAGTTTTCTTTATCCCTTGGTTCCACTTATTCTATATCCTTCCTACAGTTTCTAGAGGAAGGTGCATCCTGCCATTCCCTACTTTGCCATGTTGGATATTGTAATGGTTTGACAGTTTTATGTAATTATGAATTCCAAAAATATAAATTGAATAATGTTTGTAGACTGATCTCCTAATCTGGGCATGATTGAGACCTTAACTGCCACGTCATTGGGATGTCGAGCCCCACCCCTCGGTGGGTGTGGTCTCAAGTATAAAAGGCTAGACAAAAGACAAAGATTTGGAGAAGCAGATTTTTGAGATGGAGTACTGATGTTGGAGTGAGCTGTTTGCCTGATAGCCTACAGCTGGCCTTGTAGAGAGACGCAAAGCCTAGAGAGCCTCATGCTCTACAGCTGAACTTGTGGAGGAAACAGAAGCTAAGCCTGGAGAGAAGCGCAGCCCCGGGAACAGAGGAACCCAGAAGCCTGAAGCCTGGAGATGTCGGCAGCTTCTTGCTCCAACACGTGGACTTTGGTGAGGGAAGAAATTTATGCTTTGTGGCCTGGTAACTGTAATCTTCTACCCCAAATAAATACCCTTTATAAAGACTGACCAATTGTTGGTATATTTCAAAAGGCACCCCTGTGGCTAATACAGATACCCATATATTTTAGCTTTGACATAAGAGAATATTTATGAGACTCAAATTTAATTTTGCAACCAATCTGTAAAATTATGACGAATATGAAAAGAGGAAAAATCTATAATCTATAATGGATTCAACAACTTGATAAACTATCATGTCAAGTGACATTCTTAAGAACTTTTATATATTCACCAACAGCAAGAATCCAGTTAGGGTTATCCTGCAGGCATGCACTTTAGTTTGCCCTCATGGCGGTGACATAACCAGTTACTGCTCTATAAGTCCCCTAAATCTTTTGATAGCTTAATGCCATTCCTAAGACTAGACTGTTGTCCTTTTCTAAGCCAACATTGAAATAAGCTTCTTAATAGAAAAATGAATAATTTTATAAACATTATTTAGCTACTTTTTGTCAGAAAGTTGACCTCATCATATCTCTATTTCTACCTCTCTATCTCTCTATATTATCTAGCTAGCTAAGTAGGTAGCTAGCTAGCTATTCAGCCCCTCTTTCATCAGTACCCATTATAAAAGGTAACAGTTTAATTAAAATTCCAAAAAAGTATTTTCTTGCTGAAAAATACCAATTTTGAAAAATTATCAATTAACACTGACAAAAAGCATTTGCATTTTAAAGAATAGAATAAAAATTACCAAATAGCTCAACATTGAGTAACTCCATTCTTGGACTTTCTGAAAATTTTACTTGGGGACAACTTTTTAATTAAAATAAACATGACCCACCATAGGCTTCTGATTACAAATGTGCTTTAGTTTAAATTAGTAAAATACAGCTATTAAGTCTCAGAATTATCTTTTAGATTTTTTTTTAAACTGTGAACTGTGTAGACCCTGTGTTGGGGATGAATCATGTCCTCCATAAAAGGCATCTTCAGTTCCCAAGCCTTGGTCTTTTAGGAGTGAACCTGTATGTAAATATGACCTTTGAAGCTGTTGTTATTTAAGGTGTACAAAGACTGAATGAGGGTGGGCCTTTACCCAATATGACTGAAGTCCTTATAAAGAATGGAAATTTGACATGGAAGAGAGAAGCACAAGGAGCAGTCAGAACCTGAAAGTCAACAGAACCTGGAAGAGAATGGAAAAGACACTGCAATGCCAGCCTGTGTGCACTGCCATGTGACAGAAAAGCCAAGGACCAAGGATCATTGGCAATCAGTCCCAGGACCCCAGTCTTTGGGGAGAAAGCATTGCCTTGCTGTTACCTTGATTTTGGATTTCTCCTAGCCTCAAAACTGTGAGCTAATAAATTCCTGTTTATTGTTTGGTGTTTGTTTCAGCAGTTAAGAGACTAAGATATCCTGGGTATATAAATTATAAATATTTAAGTAAAATACCTTTTTGAGAGTTATAACTATATACTGAGAAGTGAGAAACCATCTTAATGTTTGTTATGTGAAATACGTTATCAGGATCCTAATATTTTATATTAAATATTAAAAGATGTTAAAATTAAATTATTTTCCTCTAATTAGGAAAGGTATAAGGGGACACATCTCTGGTGCTTTAACTTTTATGAAATTTAGATAATAAAAGCATTAAAATAATCATATTTTCTTTGTGAAGGTAATGCTTTAATTTGTGCTTTAGATCCTGCTTGTTTGTACAAGAAAGATGCAGCTTAAATTTATTTTTAAAAAATAGTTCTAAAGATAAGTAGAAAAAAAGTACTCACTAATTAGATTGATAGGAATTTTTTTTGGTAGAAGGGGGTTTCTATGAGATTAGATTGTTTCTGTAACTTCATTATACAATTTTTAAAAAATCATTGTTTCATTTATATGTAAAATAGAATAACATTTTTCCCATCATCTTTCTTCCATCAGTGGTTTGTCTGCTCAAGCAACCCTGTATTTATTCTGTAAGACTATATCTATGCATGTGAAAAAATCTAGCTCTTCCAATTTTCATTTAATTTGCATTGGTATCTTGGAGTGACTCTGAAATCGTTTTTTCTTTCTCACTACAAATGTCATTTTTCTTTATGCTGCTTGAGTTGTAAGTAACAGAATCATGATGTACACAAAGTAAGAATGAGAGCCAATAATATCTCTTTTGTCTATGAATATAAGTTCAGAAACAAAAGAATATAACAAACCAAAAGGATAAACCTTGGTAGTGAAAGATGACATGAAGAGAAGTGAAAAGGAGGAATATTTCTACATGCTGCATCAAAAGAGAAACTAAGGATTACCTGAAACCTGAAATGCTAATCTGGGTTCAATTTTCTTGTAGTGTTTCTCATTTCTAATACACTGTGAGAGAACAAGCAACATAATATCAAACTTCTTGCTGAAAGTCATAATGTACAATATTTGGTTGAAATCGCATCTGTAGTTGCATACTGCCTAGGAAATGCTGGCATATATCTACACCAATAAAAGATGAGATTTAGAGGGTAACTTAGCAGATCAAACTTCATTATAATCCTCTTTTAAGATCAAATACAGGTCTGTTTCCTAGTGGGAGGTTATTGATGTAAGAGAAAACAACTAGTTTCATTTGCTTGACTAAGAGTGTGTCCTTTAACTTCCATATCTTTGTGCCTAATTTGGTTCTTTGACTCTTACTGATTTCCAGCTTCATTCCATTATGGCCAGATAAATTACTTTGTGTAATTTCAATCTTTCTCAATTCATTGAGAATTTTTCTGTGGCCTAGCATGTGATCTCTCTTGGAGAAGGACCCATGTGCACTAGAGAAGAATGTTTGCCCTGCTGTTTTTGGGTGTAGTGTTCTGTATATGTCTATTAGGTTTAGATCTTCTAATGTATTATTCAAAGTCTTTGTTTCTTTATTGATTCTCTGTTGACATGTTCTGTCTAATGTTGGTAATGGTGTCTTAAAGTCCCTCACTATAATTGTAGAGGCAACTATTTCTCCACTTAGTTTTCCCACTGTTTGTCTCTTGTATTTTGAGCCACCCTGGTTAGATGCATAAGTGTTTATGATTGTTCTATCTTCTTGAAAGATTACCCCTTTTACTAATATATAGTGTCCACCTTTGTCTCTTACAATGGTTCTGTATTTAAAGTCTATTTTGTCCAACATTAGAATAGCTATTCTCACACTTTTTTGGTTATTGATTGCTTGTAAGATTGTTTTCCAGCCATTCACTTTCAGCCTCCTTGTGTCCCTGGGTCTAAGTTGGGTTTCTTGTAGAAAACATATAGATGGGTCATATTTCCTTATCCATTCTGCCAATCTGTGTCTCTTGACTGGTGAATTTATGCCATTAACATTCAGTGTTATTACTCTCAAGGTCTTACTTACATTAGCCATATTTTCTTTGGATGTATGTTTGTCATATGTTGTTTCTATTTCTCTTTTTGTCAGTTTAGTTGTTCTTAAACTCTCCTCCAAATCTCTCTCTCTTGTTTTTTCCTTTCATCAGACAGAATTCCCTTTAGTATTTCTTGAAAGGCAGGTTTCTTATTGACATACTATGTTAATTTCTGTTTATCTGTGAATATTTTGAACTCTCCATCATTTTTGAATGCCGGCTTTGCTGGATAGATGATTCTTGGCTGGATTTTTTTTTTCTTTTAGTAGCCTAACTATGTCATACCACTGCCTTTTTGCCTCCATGGTTTCAGATGAGAAATCAGCACTTAAACTTATTGAGCTTCCCTTGTATGTGATGGTTCTCTTTTTCTTTTGCTGATTTCAATATTTTCTCTTTGCCTTGAGCTTTGGCCAGTTTGACAAGTATATGTCTTGTAGTAGGCCTGTTAGGATTTACACTGTTTGGGGTGTGCTGTGCTTCCTGGACATGTACATCCATCTCCCACAGTAAGATTGGGAAGTTTTTTCCTCTAACACTCCTTTTGTCCCCTCTCCCTTCTCTTCTCCTTCTGGGATGCCTATAATGCATATGTTTGTGCATTGTTGTCATTCAGATCCCTAAGCCCCTGCTGGATTTTTTCTATCTTTTTATCAATCTGTTTTACTATCTGTTTGATTTCAGATGTACTGTCTTCCATATTGATAATAATTTGCCTGATCAAATCTGCTGTTATTTGCTTCTAGTGTATTTTTTATTTTTTTGGTGTGCCTTTCATCACCTTCATATTCATTATCTTTTTACGTGTGCTTACAATTTTTTCAGTATGTTCTTTCCATGTCTTCTTAATATCCTTAATCTCTTACCTGACTTCATTAAGTTGGCCCATGACATTTGTTTGGACAGCTTTGATTAGTTGTTCAATGTTCTGCATCTCTTCCTGGTTTTCAATTGTTCATTGGCCTGGGCCATGTCTTCCTCTTTCTTAGTATGGTTCGTAATTTTTTTAATTAATTAATTAATTAATTAATTAATTAAAAATTTATTATATAACCCCCCTTTCTGCTTGTTCTTGCTGTGTTCATTTTTGCATTCTTCTGTGTCTGCTTGTCTCTCCTGACTGCAGCATCCTGCCAAGTCAGCTCACCGTTCAGTGGCCTGCCTGCTCGTGGCATCTTACCCTGCCCGCTCACAGTGGCTTGCCCTGCCCACGGCAGCTTTGCCCTGCCTGTGGCGGCTTGCCTTCTCGAGGAGGCCCTGAGAACCGAACCCGGGGCCTCCTATGTGGTAAACCAGAGCCCTACCAATTGAGCTACAGCCGGTTCCCAAGTTTGTAATTTTTTGTTGCTGTCTGGTCATCTTTTTATCTTGATGGGTTTGATTAGCTTCTCTCTCTACTCTAGGGTTTTATTTAGTTGCTGGTTTTTCTTGTGTGTGTGTTAAGTTTTCCTTTTGAGACTTTGTTCCTCTTATTGTATTTCCTTGCTGTTGTCTATGTTCCCTTGAAGGAAAAAATATTAGGGTCAGAGAAAATGAAAGCTGTAAGAAAGGAAAAAGAATAATAGTACTAATAACAATAATAATGGTAAAAGTTAGAAGAGAAACCATATGAGAGAAACCATATAAGACCTTGGAAAATGAATATTTAACTCATGTAAGAAGTGTAGGCAAATAGTAATGAAAAAGTAGAGTACCAACAAAAAAATGGGAAACCAAATAGAGAAAAATATATGGAATGAAATAAAAGACCAGAATGATGAGAATAGAGGGAAGAAGAAAAGAAGAGAAAAAGAAACAAAGTTAATAAAAGAAAGAAAACAGGATAGATGAGATAGAAATAACAACCAGAAAAACTGAGGACTAAACAAAGAGAGGTGGGATGTAAGAACAACAGAAAGTGGAAGACAGAAAGATGAAGTAAGGAAAAGAGATAGTGTTGGTAGAAAAAATTGGTATACACAGAAAAGGGGAAATCCAGAAATAGGAAACAGAGCAAACAAGAAACAAGCCAGCAGCACCTTGAGCAATTTATTTCTTTGTCCAGCTCTCTCGATGCCCTGAGGCCTCCTGCCCTGTGGTTTCCCAAAACAGCTCAGTCAGGCAGAATCTTGCCCGCCCCGACCATTTTTTTTTTTTTTTGAGAGAGATGGTGAGTGTCCTTTTAAACCAATGCCATCTTGCCGCTTCTCTGGTGAGGTATTAATATCTATGATTTTTATAATTTTTATAAAATTTGGAAAATTTTCAGCCATTGATTTTCTTGTTTTCCCTGCTATTCTCTCCTTTATGGATTCCATGTGTACATGTATCAGGTTATTGAAGAATGGAAGCAGTGCCTTAAATTTCATTCCAGAAACTGCACTTTTAATTTCTCTGGTTTAGATGAAGACATCCTATTTGGGGTCTTAAGGATTATAAAGCTAAGAGAGTCTGAGAGTTCAAAGCTCCAAGTGGGTGTCCAAAGTCCATGGAGAGAAATTTTTAAAAATTAAATTGCCAGTTATACAGTGGGCCATCCCCAGATCTTCTGAAGTTTCAGGAATGAATTTGAGAAAACTCAGTATTTCTACTATGATTTTTTTTTTAAAAGAACAACAAAAAATACAAGCAAAAGAAAACAAATCTAAGGTAAACTAAAAAGAATTTTCCTTTGGTGCCAGTAAACTTAAAAGAAGATGAAATGTTATTTCAAGGTTTTCTTTTCCTTTCCTATTATTTCTTTTTTCCTTGTAATCTTCTGTGGGAAATGTTAGTTTGAAAAATAAAGCTTCAAATAGCAAGATGAGAGAACAAAGGCATTTTCAAAGCACTTAGAAAATTGCCAAATGTATGTAATTTAATTTTTAGAAGCAGCAAGGTAGAAAATGTGTCTTATAAAGTGTCATTATGGAAATGTTACAGTCTGATTAGTTAACAGCTCTTATAGTATTCTAGATTAGAACAAATCTAGGCAATTGAACCTTTTCTGTATTATCAGAGAATTTTACAAGGTTTATTTAGGGAAATTTTACTAAGCTTTGCTCAAGGGATTTAAAAGTCACTTTTCTATGTATTTTATTTTCTGTACCATACAGCATGAATAGCCTACACTAACACAAATTCCCTCTAAGTTTTTTTTTTCTACCTTAATTCTGAACTCCTCCTTTGGGTTATATTTTACTGCATTTGGCTCATCATAAATTAGACATTTATTTTCATAGATGTTATTTATTCAGCCATCAGCCATTATTTACTGAGCTATAAAAAATTATGGTACCAAGTCATAAAATATATGTGAACATATAGTTTTGAAATGTAAGAGAAAAGCAAAGTACTTTTGAGCATAGTGTTTATTGTGATAGTTCAATAGGTTCCCTAATTTGAAAAAAAGATTTAATAGGAGTTGAGAAGAAGGATCCTAAAACCATGCATTTTGATCTGTGCAGTTTTTTTAGGCCAGTAAAAACAGTTTATTGAGAGAAATGAGAGAAAGTAAAAAATGTACACACCCATACATGGATGTGGGCTACCTCCAGGAAAGAAGAGCATTTGGGCTTGGGGAGCTGCCTTTATTAAGGCTGTTCTTCATTCCTTCCCTTTCCTAATGTTGGGGGAGGAACCCCAGGTGTTTGTGGTTCTGATTGGTCACCCCATCTGTTAGTTCTCAGGGTGCCAATGAAGAGTTGTTTGGGGTTATCCGGGACCAAGGGGGAGGCCTATTTGGAATTAATTATCTGGGGCCTCCTGTTGACCCAGAGAGAGTTCCACATGGGACCTCATTGCTAAGGTCTCATCTTTTCTTCTTTTCCCTATACTAACTTGCCTTTACTCCCCCCTCAGAGAGTTTACAACCTTATTCTTAAGGGGGAGCTGAAGGGCAATGGTCATTCTTCTGTAGCTGCTTCCTGTTGGTTAGTGCAGTAGTCCCTGCTTGACAGTGTAAAACCCTCTGGTTATTCTATTGAGGTTGAGGAAAGATGGGTCCAGCACCGTGGTTGGAACTCGATGAAATCCCCGCATGACTGATATCTTGTTCTGGAAATCATTGATTCTGGAAGAAATACACTTAGTTATACTTTTGAAGATACATGGTCCCACTAAAAGGATAAAGAAGGTGGTTGTAAGCAGGCCCAAAAAGGGTGCCAGCCATGATACACTGGACCATGAAAATGAGAAGGGCCAGTTGCCTCCAGAGGCTGCATCCTCTTGAAGTTTGTGGACTTCATGGCTAGTTTCTTCTATGTGGTTGGTTAACTCCAGGGAGAGGCTGTGGTAGACCTGATGGGTTTGGTATAAACTACCAACCCCAGTTCTCATGGAGGTGGTTATGCCTAGGACAGCTAGGAGAGAGATAAGAAGAGTGTGCTGTTTTTATAGCTATTAAATTGCTGAGGAGATAAGACCACTCATTTAAATAATTTAATCTAGCATGGTTGGGAGAGAAAATCTGTCTCTGTCCCCTGTCCCTATCATGTTAGATTAAATTATTTAAAAGAGTGGTCTTATCTCTCATGCCCTAGAATCCCTTAAACAACAAACAGACTCTCTTGCCACTGTGGTGTTGCAGTATTGCAGAGTCCTACACATGCTATTAGCAGCAGTGGGAGGAAAATGACTGTTTCTCAAGGAAGAATGCTGTTTCTAGGTAAATTGCTCTGGAATAGTCCTAGACAGCATTCGAAACCTGAAAGATGAAGCCCACCAATATGAATAGAGTCTAGTTTTATAGACTTTTGTTAATGTGAACCTAGGTATAGAAAGGTTTCTGAGCATTGACAACTTAAAAGTGTCTTAGAGACACTTTTGAAAGTTGGCAGTAGCTTCTCCATTTCTTGTAAATAATATTTACTTTTCTTATAAACTACAGAAGTTTTAAAAATTTGTTCTTAATAACTCAATTTGAAGAATTTTATAACCAAAAAAACATTTTGACATGTTAAAGGAATGTTTAAGATGTGTGACCAAATCAAATCATGCCACACCTTATGACCAGTCACTTTAATTCCTTTGCTTTTATTAATATAAGGCTGGACAGTACATTAGATATATTGTTACTTGACAATACCTTCATCAGGTTTCTTCTGAGTGAAAAATTTGAGAGATTGAAGAAGTAATAGATGAAATAGTTATAACTAAACAGATTATTACATAAAGCAAACTAAACATAATAGAGAAATATACTTAAAATATTTTTATATTTGCCTGAGATTATTTCTATATATGAATGACTGACTGAATGGAGGATATGCAGTCTATCTGTTTCTTTAGATACTCAAAAACCTTTCTATACCTATGTTCACACTAACAAAAGTCTATAAAAATGTACTATATTCATGTTGCAGCTCCTTACCTATATTTGTTCATGTTTTGACTTGCTCACATAAGCATATGCAATGGACTTAATTTTAAAAAATGGAATGGTAAATTAACCATCACACTGTTTACTCTAGTATATTCCACATGCACCAAGAAGATATTTTTAGATATTAACCAACTTTTTCTATCCACATCTCCATCAACTGTTGTTTCATATATTTTTTTAACCTTTTCTTCTTTTCCTCTTCTTATTTAAGTTGCTAGGCCTTTAGATGCTTATATGTCACAAAGAAAGGATGTGACAACAAAAAGTAAAGAAAAAGAAAGTCCTTATATTTTGGTTCACAGTCTACACATTTGAGGACATAGAGAAGATTCTGGCTCAGCTAAGAAAGCAAATGCATTATGTGTTTATGGGAAGAACATCCTCCTTCTTCCAATCTTTCTCCCCCTCACACAATGTAAAGGAGTTCCCTTACTGGGGCTAGAGAAATAGAGACTGAGTTGAAGTGACAGTTTTATGAGGCTCAGGAGAAGAGAGCCTGATTGAGGGTCAAAAACAAATGAGTAGGGGGCAGGGATGTTGCTCGGTGGTGGAGCACCTACTTTCCATGTCCCATGTCCCAGGGTCAATCCCCAGTACTTCTTTTTTTTTTTTTTTTTTTTTAAAG
>PVKH010022129.1:0-14168 GCA_004027955.1 Chaetophractus vellerosus
CTGAAGTTGCCCTGAAAGGCTTGGGAAACACCGTCCTCCTCCTATCCTACCAGGGAGCTGGGGATGGAGCCACAAGTGTCCAACAATACAATCTATGTGGGCTGAAAGTGCCTGCAGTTGCCCATAGAGGCTAAGCTGGTTTTTATCTTATTGGCAAGTAGGAATGGAGCCACAAGTGCCAACAATTCAGTCTATGAAGGCCGAAGCACCTGCATTTTCCCAGAGAGGCTGAGGAAACACACACACACCCCTCCATTGTTTTTGGGGGACAGATGGAGTCACAGGTGTCTGACTATCCAGTCTGTGTGGGCCAAAAGCTACCATAGTTTCCTGGAAAGCCTGGCCAGTGCAGGTTCCCCCTGATTCCTCCCTGCCAGAGGTGGGGCTGTTGCCCAGGCTAGGGCAACAAACCAACCTGGGTGTAAAGAAATCAGTCCCTACCATCACTGTGATTTTCAGTCAGCCCCCTTCCCTCATGCCAGGGGCAGAGTTAAATTGGAGTCTTCCAGTTTATGACTTGGACTGGTTCAAATTTTAGCTGTTCTTAGGATTAGACTTTAGACAACCAAATTTACTAATTAGTAGCTGAAGTTGGTGCATGCCCATCTTTTCCTCCCTCATTTTTGGGAAATGAAGCTTCCAAATCCTGACAAGGAATAGCTTCTGAGGCAGCTTGTGATGCACCAGCCTCCACAGCATGGAGTGCTTCACTCATGAATCTTCACTGCAGATGGGAAGTCCAAGATTGTTGCAGTATGCTCTTCTGGTCTCCTGAAACCCCAAAGCAGGTGCTTTAGATAGCTCTGGGTGATTACTGTAGGAAAATCTGATTCTGCCGCTGATTATATCTGACTCTTGGAACTCCTTACACTGCCACTTTCTTGCCCCTCCTCCCATGCCAAGGAATTTTGCTTATCTAAGTGTTTGAGACTCTAATAAAGTCTTTTAACTACAGAAATAAGATAAGAATTTTTTGAGATGTCTCTAGCTGCAGAATTGAAAGAAAAATTATAGAAAGAAAAATGTGCCTATAATGGAGCATAGTTCAGGTAAGAGATGGATAGTTGGGTGACAGTACTGGTGAATGAGTATTGAAGTTCTAGTGGTATTTGCCCTTTAAACATTAAATTCTGTGTTTAGTCTGTTTTTTATATCACTTTCCTTTATGTGATGATTAATTTTATGTGTCAACATAGCTAGGTTGTAGTGTCCCGTTTGGTCAAACACTATCCTAAATGTTGCTGTGAAGGTATTTTGCAGATGTGATTAACTTCTATAATCAGTGGGCTTTAACTAAAGGACATTACCTTTGATAATGTGAGTGGACTTCATCCAATCAGTTAAAGGTATTAAGAGCAAAAAGCTGAGGTTTACAGAGGAAGAAGAAATTCTGTGTCAAGACAAGAACATCATCTCCTCTCTGAGTTTCCAGCCTGCTGACCTGACCTACAGATTTCAGACTTGCCATCCTAACAAATATGTGTCAGTTTTTTAAAATCAATTTCTCTCTCTCTCTCTCCCTCTCTCTCTTTCTCCCTTTCTCTCTCTCTCTATATGGTGTGTTGCTGTATATACCACAGAAAAAACATGTTTTAAACTTAATCCATTCCTGTGGGTGTGAGCCCATGGTAAGTTGGACATTTTGATGAGATTACTTCAGTTAAGGTGTGTCCCACCTCAGTCATGATGGGTCTTATTCTATTACTGGAGTTCTTTATATGCAGAATGAAATTCAGACAGAGAGAGAAAGCTATAGGAAGAAGAAGCTCAAATTCATCAGAAACCAGAAGAGAACTGAGCGGCCAAGAGAGGTTGCCATGTTCATTGCCATGCAGCTGAGGAGCCAAGGACCAAAGATCACTGGCAGTTAGCCCCAGAATGTCAGGCTTTGGGAAGAAAGCGTCGCCTTTAGAATGTCTAGATTTGGACTTTTTTTTAGTCTTTAAACCATTGGCTAATAAATTTCCATTGTTTACACCAACACATTGCATGCTTTTTGCTCGAGCAGCCAAGAAAACTAAAATATATACATACACACACACACACTCACACATATATCCTATTGATTCTCTTTCTCTGGAGAACTCTGACTGATATACTTTAGTAAATATTAAGATTTAGAGTGACTTTTAACTGGTATTTATTTAACATAACTTGTTCCTGAGGATTAGGGTGGATTTAGGATTTAGGACTGTACTGAAAATAAAACTGTGGTATCTGCTTTAAAATCTTGTCTAAATTTCTTGTGCTATGTAACCTCCCTTATAAAAGAAAGGGGCACTGTGATAGTGAAGTTCATGTGTCAACTTGGCCAGGTGATGTGTTGAGTTGTTTGGCCCAGGAAGAACTGGCCTGATGGTTACTGTGAGGACGTGTCATAGACTTAAATCATCAGTAAGTTGATCGCATCTATGGCTGATTACGTCTACAATCAACTGAGGAGACTGCTTTCAACAAACAGAAGAAGTCTCTTCCAATCAACTGAAGGCTTTTAAAGAAGTGGTGATTTTGGCAGTCAGGAAGGAGAATATCCACCTCTACTTCAGCCAGCCAGGTCCTCCTGAGGAATTTGGACTTGCCTATCCCTACAATTGCATGAGCCATTTCCTATTTCAAAAATCTCATAATATGTACAAATATGTATCTTCTATATCTCCTGTCTGTTTTGTTTCCCTAGGTAATTCTGACTAATACAAACACCAAGCCAATTTTCACATTTTAATAAAACTTAAACTTCAATCTACTTTTTTGTTGCCAAGTCCTTTATAATTGTCAGTCAGTGCAACTCCAAATTATATTACAAAAATTATTAGATAGACCTTAAATGGACAGCTAGGAGACATTAGATTGCAATTTCATATAATTGACCTTCTTGAAAGGTTAATTGCACTAATCTTCAATTTTAAGCAAGAGCATTTTATAAACTCTTATATAAAGGTTTAAATGACAAAAATTTCTTTACCTTTCCCTCAAATATAGAACATGCAGTATTAGTAAAATTATTATTGGAGCAGA
This sequence comes from Chaetophractus vellerosus, assembly GCA_004027955.1. Classification (NCBI taxonomy): domain Eukaryota; kingdom Metazoa; phylum Chordata; class Mammalia; order Cingulata; family Chlamyphoridae; genus Chaetophractus; species Chaetophractus vellerosus. The sequence goes on from PVKH010022129.1 coordinate 3,016, forward strand.
AACCATAATTAAACATAAATTCCTAATTTTAAAAATGTACAAGCAAAACTAAACTTTGAAAAAATGTAATTTAACTTTTAAATTCATGGCTCTCACTACTGAAGGTGATCTTTATCTGTGTTCTATGACTTTGATTTTAAAAATTAGGGATTTAGCAAATCTGATGAATAAAATATTGGTCACTGTTGGGGATTCAGAGGTGAATGAAGCCTGACACTCAGCCTCAAGGGTTTTATTTACCATGATTGTTGAGTTACTGATACTAGTGTATCCTTGCTGTGAATAGCCACTACGTAAATTCTCCTTCCTCTGGAAAGTGCTGAAATATTTTACACTGACTAAAACTTCTTCTAGGTATTATTATCATTTTGCTTAGGCTTTTTCAAAGGTTATAAACCATCTAATTGTTTTTATGCAAATAAAATTTTTCTTTTGAGAAAAAAATCTCATAGAGATGTCACTAGGTAGAGAGCAATTAACTCCAAATGAGGAGACATCTTAATAGTATCTTATAAAAAGGACCTTTGTCATAATAGCCTATAAGATAGAACGAATATGCAAAGTTTTATCACTAAAAGTATTCTTTACAATATCATGGGTGTGTGTGTATGTGTGTGTGTTTTAATTTTAGGTAGATTAATTTTTAAAGTTGACTTTTATGTCATCACCTCACATTAATTAGGAAAATTGCATTTCTCTGTGTTCGTTTTTTGGAACACTTTAGAGACATCTGGTGACTTTGCAACTACTCAATATTATACTAGTATACTATTTAATAATTCATATCAACTTTGTACTTTTTCTTTCTTTGTTTATTCATATATTGTATATTTTGACATGAAAACATAGGTAAAAAAAATTTGATGCTAACAGAAAGTACAATACAGGTCTTGTGACAAGTGATGATTATTAATTCTTGCCAACTTTTCTTTAATGAAAGTTTACTATGTACATGGCCTTGCGCTAAGTAATTTTCTTAAAAACTATTTTTATTGAACACTATAAAGTGGAGCCTGTGGCTTCTTACCATCACTTCCTTCTCTCCCTGGGGTTATACAACTGGCAGCACAAATAAGTTGAGAAACTAGTTGTGGAGCCAGAGATTCATAGAGGGAGTTTTGGAAGAACAGTCTTTTCCCTATACCACATTGCCAATCAGCCCCAGCCAGTTGTATTGTGTGATTTTTTGTGTTTAAATTCAAGACCTGAAATTATTTTCTAAGATCATCTCACCCAAAATACAAAAAATAAAAGAACAAAAAATTTTGATTCAAAGTTTTTCAATTCACCAGAAAAGTGGTTTTCCTTTTTTTTTTTTTTTCCCGGCAATTTCCATTTTCTCTTAGCCTATAGTATCAATATCTTCTTATCACACTTTATTTTTTCACCATGAGCCATATTTCTTTCCTTAACTCTTATAATAAAATGCTCAGCTGATTTTGAAATATGTCAACATTTTATTTGACATGAGGCTTGATTGTAAAAGAGAAAGCACTTACCCTCCAAATTTTCAGATATGAGATAGCATGCTGAGCACTCCATGATTAATTATATGAGACATAGAGTACATCTTATTGTATTATTCAGCCAAAGGGGTGCTGATGCAAAATACCAGAAATCTGTTGGCTTTTATAAAGGACATTTATTTGGGGTAGAAACTTACAGTTGCAGGCCATAAAGCATAAGTTACTTCCCTCACCAAAGTCTATTGCCATGTGCTGGAGCAAGATGGCTGCCAACGTCTGCTAGAGTTCAGGCTTCCTGGGTTCCTCTCTTTCTGGGGCTTGTCTCTGTCTTGGCTCACCTGCTCTGCTACCTCCACAAGGCCAGCTGTAGACTATCAGGCAAATGCCTCCTCTCTCTTCCTGGGGCCTATGCCATGTTTAATCGAGCCTTCTCTCTGTTCCTCTGTGTGCTTACTTCCCAGGCTCCAGCATTAAAACTCCAAACTCCCTTCTCTGTGGTATGGTTTCTCTGTGTGTCCCTGCCCACCACAGGGGTGGGGACTCAATGTCCTACTGATGTGGCCCAGTCAAAGCCTTAATCATTATTTAATCAAGTAAAAGTGAAAACTCTGAATCCAATATAACCTAATATGCCAGGAGGTACAGATCAATTTACAAACATAATACAATATCTATTTTTGGAATTCATAAATAATATCAAACTGCTACATCTTATTTCCTGCTTGAACTCAGTGGATCTATGGGAAACATATTACAATTGTAATTATAATTGCTTCTCTGATGCCTCATTAGTTAAAGCAGTTTAATCAAAAGAGGTGAGAAAATCTCACTCCCACTGTATCCATCCTGAATCCTCTTCTGAGTCAGGCTGGCTTACCTACATTCCTCCAGAGAACCCTTCTTTCAAGAGACCCCATCACATTGTCCCTACTCTTCCCCCTTCCCTCTATTTATCCAAATCTATCCCTCATTCTGGTCTCAGTTTCAATGTCGCTTCTTTCTCAGAAGCTTTTCTCTCTACCCTGGTTATGTTAGCACAAGGATCAGGTAGCTCCAAGCTAAAGTTACTTGTAAGGAGGCTTTATCCTTTTTGCCAACCAAAGCAGTTGAAGCCTGAAGGACCAATGTCACAAGTAAGACAATGCCACTTGCTATAGTGGGGTTACTTGAATACAGATAATTAATATATTTAAGTTATGAATGTGATTGGGTTTAAGGATGTATTTTCAGATGATTCACGGGCTTTTTGTGCATGATCACTGCACATCAATGCCCTGTATTAGCCCCATAATAGAGAGAGTTCTCTTACATTCCCTAAGGGCAAATTGTCACATCTGAGGTACTCTAGTAATTGAATTATTGCCATTCCTGTGACCAGTCAATGTGGAAGTGGTGCTTATTTCCAATCTGTTAGAGCTCAGGGTTACACATCTTCTTACACACACACACACACACACACGCACAGGTATGTATATTCATGATAGTATGGTATCTTTCTTAGAATTGGGAAAGTTGTAGCCCTAAATTTCCCATATCTGGTGAATCTAGAGACCTATCTTGTTGGACAGAATATATCCTGTTCTTAGTATTACCTTAACATCTGGAAATTTTTCTGTATTAAGTCTGGAATATTGGACCACATTTACTTCTTTCACAATAATTATCTTTGGCATTTACAAGCCATACAATCCTTGGTGCATGGAAATTGAACTATATTGTTAGTCAAAGACTTGAGTTCTGTGTTCAGTTCTGACTTACTAATAGCAGGATTTTGGCAAATAACTGTACATCTCTAAGTCTTGATTTTCTTATCCACAGAATGATTTTTTGCTGTGGCCACAGGGAAGTTACTTAAGTGAAATAACGCATGTGAAATTATTCATTCATTCAATCACTTGGTCAAGATTTGTAAGTAGCTTCCACGTGCAGGCAGTATTCCAGATTCTGGAAAAACAGGACCGAATAAGACAAAGATCCTACTCCTCTTGAGCCTCGATGCTATACACTTGAAACTATTAAATGCTATACAAGGACCATATTACAAAAATTTCTATCTTTATTACATGTTATTTATGTGAATATTTATGCAGTCCACTTGATTAAATTGCTTGTCCCACAGGAGTAAGAAACATGCCTTAAGTCTGTTATATCCTCTGCAAAATATACAATAGTAAGATAGTCAAGTATATTTCATATTGAATTGGAAAATAAAGAAAATACAGGAATGAAGTTAAGCAATAAGTTTCCTTGTGGCTAGTCACAGAATAGGTTATGATTCTGAAATTTGATACATTTTCTGAAAGACCTATCACTTGGTTATTTAGTATCATTGACTTACTAGTAGATCTAATGAAGGTATTCCTAAAAGGCAACTAGGCAGCTGAGTGAAAAAAAAAGTTATCAACCTAAAAGTCAACTGACACTATGATTTCTATCCATCTCAGTTAAGCTTGACCTTCGATTCCCAAATTTTTATGTCAGGAATATTTTAATATGGGCATGATTTGCTTCTCTGTTTCATGATGTTGTACACATGTGCTTTTTGTTTGTTTCACCACGGTAGTTAATTATTTTAGGCCATTTAAATACTAGGATTGCTGGTAGGATTGGCATTGCCTGAAGTCATTGCAAAATGGAATGATTTTTTTTCCATTAGAATATGCTTCAATCTAAGCAGAAAAAAGAATCTCTACCAAATATATTGATATATTTGGTAGTACTCAATGGTTCTAAAGATTTATGGTTATTTTGCTTTTATTTTTGTGCATGTACTCAATGTTACTAAAGATTTATGGTTATTTTGCTTTTATTTTTGTGCATGTGGTCAGTACCAATGATGGTGTTATGGTTAGCACTTTAAATTAGTTAAGACCAGTTGGAAATAATTGTCTTTCTCTTTCTTATTCAACACTTGCCACAGCTTTCTCAACAACTGCAGTTGTTTTTTAAACATAAGTAAATTATGAAGAATTTTATAATAACAATGTAATAATTTCACTGTAATTATTGAGGGCCACTATATCAATAGCTCTATGCAGATTATCTCATCTTATTTTCACAAATATTAAGTAAACACTAAGACTTCACTATAAAAATGAAAAAAATTGATGCTTAAAAATGTTGAGACTTGCTCCAGGTCACAGACATAGTACAAAGAAGAAGCAGTATAAAAGTTTTCTGCTCCCATACCAAAACATGTCTTAAATGAAAAGTTCTACAGTTTCTTTTCTCCTATGCACATTCTCTGTGTAGACTTAGAGTATGTTATAGTCAATTTTTATGAAAAGAAACTCTTTCCCCCAATATATAAACCATTAACCTTCTAAAAGGCATAACTCTTTCTTCCTCCTAAATACTTTTCCAGGAGTCATTTTTGTGGTGAAGAAAATTTTTTGAGGATTGTGTGGGTAGTAGGCACAACTACACAACAATTTACTGCTGTTAAGCAGTGTATCTCTTTTTAAAGAAACATTTGAGAAACATCATAAGATTATTTGCAATTTGAACTTTTACCCCATTGGAAAAAGTTAAGCCCGATAAGCTTAATCAAAACGCTTGACTACTGACATTTCATACTGCTGTGAGTTGATGACAGCAGAAATGGTCTTGACAGAGCCTATAATAAGTTGAGCTTGCTCCTCCAGCTTCTCTAAAACCTCACCTAACACTGTTGGCTGCAATCATTCTTAAGTCCTTTCATTTTTCTGAACAATATCACAGTTGTATTTCTAATGCTTAAAACAATACCTGGTGTAGAGTGCTTAATAAATCTAGAAAGAATGGAAAGAAGGAAGTAGGAAGGGAGGGAGGGAAGGAAGGAGAAAGGAAAGGAAATAAAGAAAGGAGAAAGAAGGAACATGAATGCATTTCAATTCTGTTTTTGTTTCGTTCACCTACCAATAACTTGACCCGACTTCCTGACATTCTCTATCCAAGTGTTCTTGATATAGAAGGAAATGATAAACAACAAATATCTATGCTATTGACATAGTTTTTGTTCCAATATGTAGAATGACAATTGTTCCTACCATCTAATTATTTTAGAAATAATGGGCATGGATTAGTTTATATCTAAGTATGTTATTCAGTAGACAGTCTATTTAGTCATTGAATAGGATGCTTTGCAACGAGTTTATCTTGGAAGTTTCTCTATGACATTTTTTATGAGTGCTTTGAAATATATAACTATTAAGGGTGCTTCGAGGGAGTGGACGTGGCTCAACTGGTTGAGTGTCTGCTTCCCACGTGGGAGGTACTGGGTTCAGTCCTGGTGCCTCCTAAAAACAAAAACAAATAACAAGCAAACAAACAAAAAAGCCAACTGAGGGGAGCCTATGTGGTTTGAGAGCCAGCTTCCCATACACGAGGTCCCAGGTTCAATCCCAGACTCTGGTACCTAAAAAAAAAACAAAAAAAAACCTGTCCTTTGAAAATTTTCAAGGTTATGATTATTGTAACCATGAATTAGCATATGTACCTGTACCAGAGTTGCTAGTTGTTGATGTACTCAGGGGATTCCTTGCCACTTTATAGAGAATGTCCTTTAGAACTTCTAATTATTTTTCCTTGTTCAAGCCATTTCCTGAACTGTATTATGTTATGTCTATTAGAATTGCTCTAACTGAATTGGTGAAAAAGTACTGGGTGGCACTAAGGAACACATTAAGAAGTAGCTTGGTGAAATTTGCTCTTTTAGTTAAAGTGTGATTACTCTCAGAACTTAGTCACTATCACCAGTACTATACACATGGGAAAGATGTGAGTCAGGCCTCAGAACCTGTGAAAACTCCTGAGCTCCTGTTTGTTTTCATCTCCTGGATATTATGAATGCCATAATGGATTATGGTTTCCTTTTTACAGTGAGTTCAGAGCTGCAACTGCAACCTGACTCTCGGCCTTTATGGAAATAATTTTTGAGAACTAGCTTAGTTTTATTTTGTTTCCTGAAGCTTTATTTACCCTTCTCCCTAGTTATTTCATTTATTTAATCTCATCTTTTTGTCTTATATGTATTTTCCTGACCTGTTCCAATCCAGCTTGGAATGAACTGAGATATAAATAAACAATACTGGAAAACATAGAATATTAGATTTCTCAAGTTATAACTAGATAACAATTGTGTAATTCCTAAAAATAAACAAGCACAAAACATTGACTTGTTTCTTTGATTATTCTCTAGAAATAATCACTTTTTAGCTCTATATTTACTTCATTGCTGTCTAGTCTATTACTTAAATAACACCATTTTACTTGTATAACTGACAGCCAAGAAGCTGAAAATGAGAACTTATGGAAAATTTATCAGTGTTGATGCAGCTGATTATACAATCGTTTCAGCTCTCTTCCTTTATTGTTTTTCTGCATCTGTCTCTATGGGTTTGTCACACATTTCAAGTCCTAAGATTGCACATTTGGGTCTCAGCATGTTTTGAGCCATAGTGAAAAAATGCTTATTATCATCTGTGAATGTTCTTATTTTAATGCAGAAATACTGACTGGCCTTTTCTAATGGATACTTTTAGAAGGTTGCTTGGTATTACACTGTGAGACAATTTTCTTTTTTAAACCTCCCCGGCAATTATCCTTAGCTATAGAATGACACTTACTAGAAACTTGGTAATTTGTTTTATGGATTAGAAAAGAATCATTATTTTAATTTCAAATTTGTCTGATCTGCTCTTATAAAAGGAGTAATACATGTTGATGACATTGAGCCCTCAGGGGCCCCAAAGTTTGAAGTAATGTTTACTCAGGCAGTCAATGATATACTAATGAGAGGTGCATAAGCGTAACCTCTGGAATGTCCTCCCAACTCACTCTGAAATCTCAGAGCCATAAAAACTCATTTGTATTTACTATTTCACCTTTTTGGTCAAGTCTTTTTCCAGATGCATTGCTAGTTGGCACTCAGTAATAATCCCTCGGTGCCAGGGAGGCTTATCCCCAAGAGTCATGTCCCATGCCAGTGGGAAGGTAGTCTATTTATATGCTGAGTTTGGCTCAGAGACAGGCCACATTTGAGCAACAAGGAGGTTTTCAGGAAGTAACTCTTAGGCAATATATAATACTAGGCAAAGTTTCAGTTTCACAAGAAAAGGTTCATAAGTACAACCATCAGTATCAAGGGCCTGGCGTAATGGTCTGTCCTTCTTCGCTAGGCACTGCCCATGTACTCAGGATTCTTGCAACTTTCTTAGAGAATGTAGAAGAGCTTCCCAGGATGGGAATTAAATATTCTTTAGGTTATTGTGTGGGTCTCCACCCACTGAGACAATGCCCCATGAACACTTGAACACATTCATATGCCTTAGAGGCATGCCCCAGGTTCACCTCTCCCCACATATCCCCCCATCACTGACACCCTGCACCAGTGATCCTCCCCTGTCACAGTTGTGACCCTTCTGTGACCCAAAACCTCCCCCAAAATAAAGTCCAAAAAAAAAACAAATAAAACTAATAAGAAAATAAACTAATAATAAATAACAAATAAAATACAAAAATCAAAATAAAACAATTTTTCATTGTGTCTTTCATCACCATAAGATCTGATTTCTTTTATGTACAGGGACAATTTCTTCTGTGTGTTTCCCCAGTGTCTTACTTTTTTTGCTTTATCTTCAGAGAAGCTTTAGGTTTTAGAAACGTAAGATAGAAAATATAGGAAATTCCAACATATGCAACCCCCTCCCCCTCTCCCACTCTTTCATATTAATAACCTTTTACAAGTGTATGGTAAATTTGTTACAATTGATGTACAAGTATGGAAGCATTGCTGCTAATCATGGTCAATAGTTTACATTATGGTTACACTTTGCAATGTACACTTTTATAGGTTTTGAACTATCCATGGAACTGGGGGGAGGTTTGGAGGAAGGAGCAGGTAAACTCTGGGGATTTGGAGGTCTGTCCTGGAAATTTGATTTAAATTGCTCCAAAAAGTCTAATGGAGATTTAAATTCATATCGAAATATTTGGAAATAGATATTTGATTTCTTTTTTACTCATAACTTGCACTTTACACTTTGTCAAGTCTTCACTCCATTAGATTTCAATTTCAAGAATTATGTGAAATGCTGTTACAGTGATTTTTTTAAAATGTGCTTTATGTAGTAATCCACCAAACACACAAAATAATAGTAGTTTTTAAACCTCCTAAAAGCAGTATAAGATACATACATGCATATATATTTTTCATATTTTTCCATTAATTTTCCATAAAAAGATATTTTGTGGGGATGAAGATGGAGAGAGTGAAGTTGTATGTCCTTATGTATGAGACTAAGAGAAAGGGAAAATAAAGTAAGTTCCTATAAAATCTGTAATTTAGAAGGTTCTTTTTTCCATTATATAATATTCTCTTTGGATGTAAATTACAGATTTCAAGGAGATAAATTGACTTTCAATTCAAAAATTGTTTTGCATGCTCTCTTAGGAATTTATCCTTATTTTTTTCAAAATAATATGCCAATGCCTACTCTGTATAAGAAGAATGCATTAATAAAGAATAAACTTTTTAGTAAACTCAATGAGTTTACAATATTCTGAGAATCACTGAGCATGATCTAGAGTTTTACACTAATTCATTATAAGAGAACAATTAAATTAGGCCTCTGATGTTCAGAAAATGCTACTTTCTTTTATTAATATTTTTCCAAACTCAGTGAATATTTAACTGATTACTAGAAATGATACACTGTGTGTCCTGGTTTGAGTCTTTTGTGGACCCCAGAAAATGATGCTCTTAAGTTAACCCATTCCTGCACATGTATGCTTATTGTATGTGGGAACTTTTGGTTAGATTCAGTTAAGGGATGTTTTGATTAGATCACTTCAGTTAAGGGCATTTGATTAAATTGCAGGAACCAGGGTAGGTCTTAACCCTTTACTGGAATCCTATATAAATGGAAGAGAGGGGAGAGAAAGAGCTGCCATTTTACCCTGCCATGTGAGAGAGGACTCTAGGATTGCCTGCAGGCACAGAGAGACAGAGACACTTGGAGAGGTTGATAGAGAGGCCGGAGGTTGGAACCAGCAGTACATCTGAAGCTGAAGCAACGAGGAGACAGGAGAGTAGAGCCATATGTTTGACTGTCCACAGCTGACCTCTGAGAAAAAGCATCTTGAGATGACACTAACATGTGCCTGATTGCCCACAGCTACAACTTGGAGAGACAGCATCTCTTGATGATGCCTTGATGTGGACATTTTCACAGACTTGGAACTGTAAGCATCTACCAAAATAAATCCATATTGTAAGAGCGAACCCATTTATAGTATTTTGTAACAAAGTACCACAGACCATTTGGCTCAAACATCAGAAATTTATTGTCTCAGATTTCTGGAGGCTAGAAGTTGGAAATCAACATGTCATCAGGGTCATGCTTCCTCTTAGATGGGAGAATTTATCCACACCTCTGTTTTATCCTCAGGTGGGTAGCCAGGAATCCATGGTGCCATTTTTTGGGGGAGTGGGGGAGGGCAGCATAATTCAATCTCTGCCTCTGTCACATGGCTTCTCTCTGTTTCACTCTTGATGTTTCTGTCCAAATTTCATCTCCTTCAATGGACACTAGTCACATTGGCTTAGGGAACATTCTAATCCAGTTTTGCCTCCCTTAATTAATAACATTTTCATGTTCCCATTTCCAAATAGGATCATATTCATAGGACCAGGAATTAGGATATGAATGTACCTTTTGGAAGGACACAATTCAATCTGTAACACTGTGATTGCTGCCCATAAACTGCTTATAGTTTCACAAGCAAGAATTTTATTCCCTTATAGGCTTTGACTTTTGTTTTATTTAACTAATTTACCCACTTTCTCTATTCTAGGCAATAAGGAGGGGGATAAAACTACAAAGATGTTCAGTTTTTCCTGCTCCTAGAGCCTAGAGGAGATCAGGGGTGTTGGGATAAGTATGCGATAGACCAGAAGGAGCATCTGAACAGGGGAAATATCAGTTATTGGTATAATGGTCCTGGTTTCGGCACCCTAATTCTGTTCCATGGTCACCTGATGGCAATTGGAGTGACTTTCTGGCATAGAAACTTTGGAAGAGCCCAGAGAGATAGAGCCAGGGGTACAGTTAATGCAACAGAATGAATGTTACCTGCTCAAATCAGAATGATATCTCTAATATGGTATGAGATATCTCTAATATCTCTAATATTGAAAATCTAAAGAAGTCTTAAGTTTACTATAATATTGTTGCTTCCTTCAACACAGATTTGCATATTTCTTGAGAAATCTTCTGAAAAACAAACTTTAAAAAGCCTACTGTGGGGAGCAGATGTGGTTCAAGCAGTTGAGCACCTGCTTCCCACATGGGAGGTTCTGGGTTTCGTCCCCGGTGCCTCCTAAAATCAAAAAACAAGCAACAAGCAAACAAACGAAAAAACCAACTCAGGGGAACTGATGTGGCTTAGTGGTTGAGCTCCAGCTTTCAACATATGAGGTCCCTGGTTCAATCCTAAAAAAAAAAAAAAAAAAGCCTAATTGGGAAGAATCAGTATTCTGCAAAACTGTACTATAAATTTTTAAATTTGTTATTCTTTTAATTTTTTTTTAAAGATTTATTTATTTTATTACATATCTCCCCTTCCCCCCCGTTGCAGCGACGCGCCGAGACTTGGTCACTGCGCAGGCGCGGCTTTCCCCGCTTGTGGGCGGCTTCTGCTTCTATT
>PVKH010022130.1:0-14184 GCA_004027955.1 Chaetophractus vellerosus
ACAGTGAATGTATATAAAATGTGTTTTATATATACAAAGGAATACTATTCAACAGCAAAAAGGAACAGATTACTAATATGTATTTCTACACGTATAAAGCTCAAAAAGGGTATAGTAAAAGAAGCCAGATAAAAGATATTGTGTGTTCCATTTATATAAAATGTTCAGAGAAGGCAAATCACTAGATAGAGAGCACATCAGTGGATGCCTCGTGCTGGGGTTGTAAGTGGGAATTGGCTGACACATGATGAGGCATCTTCTGGGATTGATGGAAATGGTCTCAAACTGGATTGTGGTGATTGCAGCACACCACCATGTATTTACAAGGAAAACATTGAATTGTAAAGTTATAATGGATGGATTTTATGGCAAGTAAATCTTACCTCAATGAGTTGTAAAAAATTGTGAATTTACAATATGCCTTATTCTCCACCATGGTATTCTTTTTAGCATTTCTCTAACAAAAGTACTCATAAAGTGCAGCAATTCACTAATGCTTGGAATTCACTGGTCTTATCTTCCTCACAACCCTCAGGTTGCTGGCCTGAGATAATAGAGGAATGGTCTTTTAAAAACTCATTTACAGCACCAGCTGGGGGCATAACATAGCACACTTGTGGTGCTAGATTATTGCCCTCCAGGAGGTTATTTATACTCTAAATTAGTGATAAATATATGGTGGTATTTGGCCAATAGTCAAAATTCACAGTTCTGTTAATCAAGGGGTGGAAATAAGAGGAGCTCCTTTAATCATTAACTCTAGTGATCCATTAGGGTAATTTTTGCCTTCCCACTCCACTACATTAGGCTCTATTCACTCCCCCACCCCCACCCCAGGTGAGAAGCTTTCCATCATGGAAACAGGGGTCCCATTAAACTGGAAGTTGAGACTTCCACCTGATCACACTTGATATTCTCATGTCAGTGAATCAGCAGTAAAGAAAAGGGTTACAGACCTGTTTTCCTGTCTACCAAGGAGAAATAGGGTTGTTCCTACATAACAGGCATGAAGGGTAATGTGTCTATAAAACAGCATTTTCCTGGAAGTACCTCTTAAAACTGTCAAGTCCTGTTATTGAAGTTACTCACAAAAGAAATATGGAATAATTAATTAGAAAACAGCAAATATAAATACCAGCTGCAAACACATGGCAAGTTGCAGATATAAAATAATAATTATAAGCATCATTTTATTATTTTATGTGAACATATTCATTATACATTAAGAATTTAAAATTTTTTCTCCCCCATTCTCCTACATCCAACATAAGAAGCAGTAATAACAATTGACTTTGTATCTCAGTATTTAAATAAAAGGATCTCAAATGGGGGCTGAGGAACGAAGAGCATGAAAACCTACTCTTTCAAGCAGAAGGTTAGTGCATTTTCAGTTTCATAAGGGATAATTGCATCGTGTTAGGTAGAAGCAAAGTTAGCTCTTGTTTTGTCTTTACTTGGAAGTTAAACCTGTTTAATAGAGGTGAGTATAGATGCAAGTTGACAAGAGATGTTTCCCAGAATTATACCCCCTGTGTGATTCCAGAATGTGTCATACCCCAAGAGGAATTTGGGGTGATTTATGGAAGGCAGAAGTAAAGAAACAGACATAGTTTATATTTTATGGGTCCGTGGATGTTACCAAGCACTATGACATTCTTTGTTACTGGTCTATGGGATCTTCCTGTTATAGAAAGCTCTCCTTTTTCAGCTTTTCCCAGATCTGTCCATGTATGTATAGCTTTTGTACTTATTTCTTCTGCAGGTCATATGCATCATTGAGTTTGGAGTCAGGGAGGGACAGAGAGGGTTGCACATTACCTTTGCTCTCCCCAGCTTCATGTCTAGATTTCCCTCCTGAGTGGTTGTTCCAGCTAAGTTATAATATGTAGTGAACTCATGTAGTTTACTGCATTATTATGGGTTTGCAAGTTTATTATTGGTATCTTTTAACATCACATTAATGACATCTCAGAAGAGCAAACATGTACATATATACAACAGAATAAATATATCTATATATTTATTGAATAAAATCTGTCTCCTTATGTGTCTTTACTTAATTATATTTTACCTAACATTCAAGGATTTTCCAAAACACATCCCAATTATTTTTCTCTTGATCACTCTGTCTTGATGTACTTGTGTACGGTTCATAAGCTGTATCAGTCATGGTTTGATCAGAAAATCAGAACCACTGTGAAAGATACAGATCAAGAGATTTGTTGTAATGATAGGCTTACATATTTCTTGCCTTTGCATCTAGAGTTGTACCTGAAGTGACTTTTCCTATATAACCCCATATATGACTGAAATTTTGAAAATTCTATATACCAAAAAATGCAGGGTTAAAATTCATAACTGAAAGCACCTGCTATTGCAGCCATAGAGGTGCCCCACTCCAGATCTCAATTTAAAGGATTGGTTGTAGGAAATATGACTGAATGACATCCTCCAACTGCCAAACATTGGATTCACCACAGTGTTCCTGACAGACCACACTTCCCCAGGCTGCTTTCGAGAACTTTAACTGAACACAGTGGAGATTCTAATTCTAGAGTATTCCTGTCCCATGCAGGATTACTCTAGCACAACTTTCCTTTAAGGACTGCACATCAGCCTTCCCAAGACTTTTTCAGAACTTTGCTGTGGTCTAAGGCTCTTTTTGCCCAACTCTTTCTTCCTTCTCTGTTTTCAGGGTTGTCAGACCAGCATTACCTTATGTTTTGGTTTGCCACAGGGCTGCCAATGTGAAGTACCAGATATGGGATGACTTTTTTGTTTTGTTTTGTTTTGTTTTGTTTTTTCATTGTTTTTAGGGTTGACTTTTATAACAGGAATTTTATTAAGGGAAAATCTTACAGTGCTGAGGCTGTGAAATGTCCAAATCAAAGCACCCATCAGAAATGCCTTCTCACCAAAGTCAGCTCCTGGTGATCCTGGTGTCCTGCCATGTGGTGAGGTAAGATGGCAGGTCATCTGTGACAAGTTCCCTGCCTTCACCTCAAGGCTTACCATCTCCTGGACTTCAGCTGTGGGCAATCATGTATATGGCACTTCTTGTCTCCTCAGACTTGAGTTGCTCTGTTGGCCCAGCCCTTCAGGGGCCTTTATCCATGGCTCTGTGCTCTGCTGATTCCAGACTCCGGGACCTGTGTGCCCCTCGGGGCTTCTCTGTTTTCCTGCAGTTCTCTCTCACATGGCAGAATCAAAACGGTGGCTTCCTTTCTCTGTGTGTCTCTTCCTCTGTGTCTCTGTTTAAGTACTAGCAAGAGGGCAGGAACCTAACCTGAGTCATGCCTCACTGACATAATCCAATCAAGTGATCTAATCAAGGTGCCTTAACAGAAGCTGATGCAATCAAGTCCTTCACACCCACAGGAATGGGTTATTAAAAATATATATATATATTTTAATTTAACAAATTAAAGCTGTCACAGAATATAAAGGCTCTCCCTGACTATTCCTGTTTCTCCCATTTTAGCCTTTAGAGACAATTCCCCTCATAAGTCTCTTGCACTTATCATCTCATCTTGGTGTCTACTTCTCGATGGAGCTCTACTGACACAGGGGGATTATGTGAAAGTCTGTACAAGGATCAATAACTCCACTAACATGTTCTTCTATTTGTAAAAAGAAAGATGAAAATCCAGACATCAAAATATACTCTCCCCAATCAAAGAAAAAAAATTAAAATTCTTATGGATTCCTAAATGACAAAACAGAAGATAACTGTTACTTTAGGATGCCTTAATCTAATGGCTAGCTCTTTTCTGTTCTGATATTCAACAAGATCAGCTTTTATATTTCTCACTCTTAAATATTAATAGAAAAATCACTAGATATTTTTGTAATTCTCTAGTTCCATGTAAGTACACTGATATTCTAACCACTATGCTATAAGGAAGCCCAAGCTAGTAACAATGAGTTATAGATTGCCAATTTATTAATTTATTTTGTAATAGAAAAATGATTTAAAGATTTTGCTTCTCAGTGTCTTAAATATGTGAAACAATTATTCTTAGGAATCTCAGGACCTCCACTCCAATATTTGTTTCATTTTTTCAGACAAGTCTAAATCATGTTAACATGATCATTAAAGGGAAACCAAAAGAGAACTCACTTAAAAAAAACTGGGAGGAGTTGCTTATATGAATGTTGCTTATATGAATGTTCACTTTTCAAAAAATGAAAAAAAAATGTTATTATGCATCTTCCATATGGCATGCATTTTATACATGCCAAAATTCTTAGTGCTCAAAATAGTCTTATGAAGTAAATCCTACAAAGGTCTTTATACAAATAATGTCAGATATCTCAAGTTGTTCGAGATCTTGTTCAATGTCATTGACTTTTAAGCGGAAAAGAGTGATTTGATCTAGATTGTCTTCTGTGAAAAGTTAGTACCTTGATTCTTGAGGAATTAGGCTGCTTTTCTATTTTTTAAATATATTATTATTTTTATAATTATAGCCTTTTTCTCCTCTCCTGTGGGTATGTATCCCCTAGCTATACTCAGTTATCAAATAGGTAAGGTGATCCCAGAACACAAAGGCAATCTGTATCCTGAGTTCCTGGGATGATTCTGTCTAAAAAAAGATGTCAGTAAGATGTCAATGGGAAGAGACTTTCAACATCTTCTTCAACAGTCATGACAAATGTTGCTTAGGAAACACAGCTTAATTTATTGAAATAGTCACAATATCTCAAATAGCCTACACTTTACTGTTTGAAAGAAATCACTTTTACATTTATTTTTATAGGTCTCAGCTGCAGTCTGAAGCTGAAATAAATCAACACAAATTAATCAACAAAAATAATCACACTTTTCTAACCTTATTATAAAATTGAAATAATTATGCTATGTAAGACTACTTAAACAAAATAATCAAATATTTGTCAGACACAATTTGAGATTAATTTGATGTGCTGTAACTGATTTAGTTAAAGTTAATTGTTATCTCAGAATATAAGATTGACAATTACCATGTGTGCATGGTATAATGTAGCCTGAATTTACTAAATGATAATCTTATATGATTCATCTACCATATACTATGAGAAAAGTAAAACATAACAATGAGGATTAAACTGAGAACCCTCTAGTTAAAAATACTTTATGATAAACTTTTGTTTGTTTAACTAATTTCAAAGATTTCAAATATTTCAATTGTGGCTATTTGCTTCAATTTACTAAGAAAGAGTTACTGCTCTTCCTTAAAAACCTTTTTCAACTTTCCAAGGTGAAAAGACTTAGTGGACACTTGACTTATTTCAGGTTCAGCCTCTATTTTAGAGGTTAGACAATTTAACAATCACTGCAGCAAGAGTAAGGCTTCTCTGTGACAGAATTGAGAGTGAAATCAATGCTGAATGACCAGGGAACTTACAGCAAGCTGGCAGCAGCAATCTAGTGGGCCGAGATAGGGACAGCATGTGTTCTTTCAGACCTGTCCTTGCCAGCTGCGTGGAAGCATGCTTCCTGTGGCTCACTGTTATCCCTAAAGCCTTTTCAGAGTGTGGATTGAAGACTACAATGAGTTGAAACCTTCTGTTTGAACTGATGTCCGGGCAACTTGTCTACACTAAATCTGGGTCAGATTTATTTCAGCTTTCAAAAGCCGCAAATTAACCAAAGATATCTTATCCTATTCATATCAAATCGTCGATGTGTAGCATGGTTTGGACTCTCTATGCTGTTACATTTAAACATTTTTTCTCCTTATGACTAGGGTATCGCCTTTATCTTAGAAGATAAAATATGTTGAGATAATTAATGGAATCTCATTTCAGCATCTACTGCTTGAAATTCTGAAATACTTCTGCCCTGACTTATGCCTCAAAATGTATGCAACAAGAAGAAAAGGAGGAAGCAGAGATGCTGTGATGGTAAGTTGCTACACTTTATAGCTTCCTTTGACTGGCAGAGTATTTAAATAGTCCTTAGTGTAAATGTGGTATTCTTGGACTATATATATATTATCAAGTTGTCTTATGCATTATCAAGGAAAGGACTGAAATTGAATTATGGAAAACAGATAAACCCGATCAAGCATGTGGTATGGTATGTGGGTATCATGGCAAGTAAATCTACAAAGAATAATATAAATTATAATTAGTAAATTTAGTCCTTTGTTCACCTTTCAGTGGGCAAACAGAACAAACTAGAATATAAATGCAAGCATGATTTATTTTAAGACAACTTGCTTAAAAAGGGAAAATCTTTCAGAATACACAGATCAGATTATGATTATATTCATTAGCAAGTGATGTTTCTATTTAAAAGTTTAGCATTTGAATCATGTAATTTACTTTTTTTTAAATTAGAGAGGTTGTAAGTGTACAGAAAAAAATCAGAAAATAAGAGTTCCCATATACTCCTCCCCATTACTAACACCTTGCATTACTGCATTAGTGTGGTATATTTGTTACAATTAATGAAAAATTATTATAACTGTATTATTTACTATAGTCCATTATTTACATTAGGATTCCATTTGTGTTGCACAGTCCTAAGTTGTTTTTTTATATTTTTTCTCTAGTAACATATATACAACATAAAATTTCCTCCTTTAACCACATTCAAATATATAATTCAATGCTGCTAATTATGTTCACAATGTTGTGCTATCATCACCCTACACCATTATCAAATCTTTCCCATCACATCAAGTAGAAACTCTTTACAATTTAAACATTAAAACCGCACTCCCCACCCATACCTCCACTCCCACTTTAGCCCTGGTACACTGTATTCTAATTTCTGAGTCAATGATGTAATTTAATTTTATGTAAAACAGTATTGAGATAAAGCTCTTAGATTTAGATAACCTACTAACAGAAATATATAATAACACAAGAGTTACCCATGAAGCTAATCTATTAGTTTTCACTGGGAAAAATCCATGTTATAATATTTATTATAACTAGATCATGGATGAAGATTAGACTGAAACAATATATTTATTAAAAACATTTCATACCTGAGTTGTATTAGTCAGCCAAAGGGGTGCTGATGCAAAGTACCAAAATTCTGTTGGCTTTCATAAAGGGTATTTATTTTGGGGTAGAATCTTATAGTTGCCAGGCCATAAGTTATTTCCCTCACCAAAGTCTGTTGCCACGGGTTGGAGCAAGATGGCTGCTGACATCTGCAAGGGTCCAGCCTTCCTTTTCCTCTTAAGACTCCATGATCCCAGTTTCTTCTTCCAATATCAACTGTAGGCTGGGATAAATCTCTTGTCTCTCCTGGGGCTCATTTTTCTCCAGGCTCAGCTGCTCTCTCCTCTCTACAAGGTCAGCTGTAGACTAACAGACTGTCTCTCTTCCCTGGGCCTCTGATGTGTCTATGGAGCCATCTCTATTCCTCTGTGTTCTTCTCCTGTGTGTTTATTTCCCAGGGTTCCAGCATACAAAAACTCCAACATCAAAACTCCAAACTGTCCTCTGCCATGTCTTTTCTTTGTGATTCCCTACCCACCAAGAGGGCAGGGACTCACTGTCTTACTGATATGGCCCAATCAAAGCCTTAACTATTATTTAATCAAGTAAAGTGAAATCTCTGGATTTAATACAAGCTAATATACCCAGAGGAACAGACCAGTTTACAAATATAACTCAATATCTATTTTTGGAATCCTTAAATAATACCAAACTGCTACATAAGTTTTCAATTTTAAACTAAATATAATCACCAATCTCTTAGTGTCTTCCATATGATAGAGTTAGAGGGAGCTTCACTTAGGAATAACTTGATAACTGAATTTACTTTGTAACTTTCCCCAAGAGAAACCAACTAAAGTGATGTTCACTTTCTTTAGAGTCAGAAAGATAGACTATAGGGAGATAAGGAGATAACACCATTGTTATCACTACTTGGATAGTAACACATTGACTAAGAACCACTGCATGTTTTTTTCACACTTCCACCAAAATAAAGGTTCATGTCTACCTAACTTGTTTTATGGCAAAACGTTATGATTGATGGTATTATTTCATGATAAAGATCATGGTAGATGATACTTTTTATAATTCAAGAAAAAATGTTTTAAAAAATTTGCAGCAATCCTGTCTATTATACTTTGATCGCAGGCACTCATGTCACCTTAAAAATTGTGTAAAGAGTAATAATGTAAGAAAAGTGTTTGCATTATTAATATGTAATATAAATAAATATAACATATACATTATACATGATTTGGTTTTTAAATTTAAAAAAACCACAAACGTTTAAAATAAAGGATAAGTAATGCACAGGGCAAAAAATGAATTTTCAGATGGGCTCACAAAAATCATTGTTCATATCTAAATTGCTTATGCACAGAGGAATGCTTACATAGTTTTAGAGCTATCTCATAGCAAATTTTGTTTTCCTTTATGATCCTAAATTCATTTCCAGAATTTTATAAGGCTTATTTTATTAATATTGGTAATGCTCTTCTTGTTTTTGTCATTCTTGTCATCAAAGAATGCTAGACTATGAAATCATTATTCATATAATGCTTAATGTATGCCTAGAACTATGTTATGTGCTATAAACTTTGAAGCTGATACTATTTTGAATGTATTTTTTAACACACATTGTTTTTAAGGAATAGAGAAAGTAACTTGTTCATAGTTAAACAATTACTAACAATGGAATCAAGATTTAAATCAAGATCTGATCTGAGAGTAATCACTATGCTATACCAGGAATATTTTTCATTCACTATTTCAGCTATAAGTATTGTCTTAAGTGGATTTTAAAGTCTTAGAGGGCAAAAAACATTACATGCCTTTTTAAAATATTTCTTTCTGTCCCCAAAACAAGAAGCATAAGATATAACGAAGTCCTTCAAATAATATTTATTTTCATATAATTGATCTTTCAAAAGAATCTTCTTTAGTTCCTCCAAAATCGTTATGGATGCTGGTGATAAAACAATGTCCAGAAGAAGTGTATTAAAAGTGTGTGGAAGAGCTATTGTGGCTATGCCTACATAAATGGAAGGGTTAAGAAAAAGGACAAATATAAAAGATATAATTCTGGACTGAGATCCAGCCCTCACTACTGCAAGTCCCTCAGGAACTTTGGGGTTAGCTGAACTCCAGCAGAGTTATGCTACTCTGCATTCAGCAGTGCAGAGCTGGCATGCTGAGGAAGAATTGGAGAAAATAATATAACCAGAAATCTTCTTGTCTGAATTGCATTATTCTGATCTTTGTCACTCTATGAGCTACCTTGGAATGTATTAATTAGAAAAAAAAGTGACTATAAGGATATTATTTTGGACATTGTTCATGGTATTTCATTATATCCCACTTGTGAAGAAGCGAGAGAACAAAGAATCCCTTAGATCTCGTGTTGGTTTGGAGCTGCGTGTACTCAAGAAAAACATGTTCTTAAACTTTATCCATTCCTGTGGGTGTGAACCCCTTGAAATAGGACTTCTTGAGGTTACTTCAGTTGAGGTGTTGTCTACCCTAATCAGGATGGTCTTAATCCTACCACTGGAGTCCTTTATAAGCAAATGAAACTCAGATAGATAAAGAGAAAGCCGCAGGATGTAAGAAGCTGAAATTTAACTGAATGTGGAAGAGTAGATAGAGTCCAGGATTGGCCACCACTAGTATTGGCATGTGACAGAAGAGCCCAAGATTCTCTGGCAGGCAGCCACAGTAAGCCAGTCTTCAGGAAGAATATCACCATCTTGACGATGCCTTGATTTGGACATTCTCCTAGCCGATAAATTCCCATGGTTTATGCTGACCAATTAATTGCATGGGATTTGTTTGAGCAACCTAGGAAACTAAAACAGATTTTGGTATCCAGAAATTGAGGTGTTGCTTTTGCAAATACCAAAAAATATGGAAAGAGCTTTGGAATTGGGTAATAGATAGTGGTTGAAAGAATTGTCAGCTGCTTGATAGAAAACCCCTAGATTGCTTTGAAAAGACTGTTGGTAGAAATATGGATGTGAAAAGTGCTTCCAATGAGATCTCAGATGGAAATGATGTATGTGTCATTGGAAACTGGAGGAAAGGCAATCCTTATTTTAAAGTGGAAGAGAACTTGGCAAAATTGAATTCTGATGTCAAATGGAAGGCAGAACTTGAAGGTGATGATCTTGTATATCACCTGAAAAGATTCCCAAGCTAAGTGTGGAAAGTTCAGCCTGATTTCTCCTTGCAGTTTATAGTGAAATGGGAGAGGAAAAGGATAAGTTGAGAACTGAACTCCTGGGCACAAAGAAACCAGAAATTGATGATCTGGAAAATTTTAACCCATCCAGATTTTATGTTCCAAGACTAGAGCAAGAAGAAGCTTTGAAAAGCCTCTTCTTTGAAAAGCTTTATTAGGGACCTTCATGGATTTTGAGAAAGTAAGTCCCTAGAGAATAGGGTTCTGTGTGAGAGTTTAACTGAACATGGAACCAGTCAGCCATTTCTGTGGAAATCATGATTGGATATGCAGTTTCCCAGGAAGGATCTATGGAAAGTCTTTTTGTTTGATGGTTTGGACCCCTGTGAACTACATGCAAAATCAGCAAGTTTTGTGCATGATTTGTTTGAGAGGAAACACTGCCATTCTGGACTGAAAAGTACAGAGATGAAAAAACCGAAAGAAGAATGTTTTCAAGAGCAGAACCAGGAAGCCAAGTTTGGATTAAAGAAATCACCTCAGGCCACGTGTGTGGAAAGGGTGGTTCCACCCCTGTGGTTGGTGGTGGAGAGCTTCCACCCAATTGTTCAAAAAGAGTGCTGCCACAGTGATGCTCAGAGATGGTGTTCTTATACCCAAATGTTTGAGGAGAGCCTGGCTGCCATCCAGACACTTGGAGAGGGTGGAATCTTCACCCCCATGTTTGGGGAGAGCATGGCAGTAGTGCAAGCATTTGGAAAGGGTGGGGCTGCTGCTACTTCAAGCCCAGAGGACAAAACCTCCATCCATAGTGACACTCAGACCTTGAACTCTGATGGAGTTTTCCCTGCTGCATTTTAGAATTGTTCCAGACCCATGTCCCCTGTTTCCTTTCCATTTCTAATGATTGTAATGGTGATGTTTACCCTATCCCTGTGCCTCCCTTGTATATTGGAAGAAGATAATTTCTTTTCTAGATTGCACAGATCCACAGACACAGGGGAATTGTGCCCCAGCACAGACCACACCCATAACTGATTTTGACAAGACTTTACCCTTAGCATTGTTACTGAAATAACTTAAGACTGTTAAGGTGTTGTAATAGAAAGAATGTATTTTGCGTGTAGTAAGAACTTGTATTCGGTTTTGGGGGGTCCAGAAGGTGGATTGTGGTGGATGTACACTTAATCCATTCCTGTGAGTGTGAACCCATTGTAAATAGGACTTCTTGATTAAGTTACTTCAGTCAATGTGTAGCCCACCTCAATGAAGATTTGTCTTAATCTTATCACTGAAGTCCTTTTTAAGCAGAATGAAACTCAGATAGATAAAGAGGAAGCCACAGGAAGCAAGAAGTTGAGTTCACCAGAACCTGGAATCATACAGAGGCCAGTAGAGGCCAACATAAGCATTGCCATATGACAGAGGGTCCCAAGATCAAGGAGCACTAGCAGCCAGACACAGTAAGCCAGTCTTCAGGAAGGAAAACACCCCCTTTATGATGTCTGGATTTAGATTTTCTCTTAGCCTCAAAACTGTGCAACTAATAAATTTTCATTGTTCATGGCAAGCTATTGCATGGTATATGCTTAAGCAGCCAAGGAAACTAAAACAGATTCCATTAACAAAAGTTATTCAAGATATATTGAACCAGGGATATGTTTATATCTTATATATTTTCTCCCTAGAAATTAAACTCCAAATTTGTAAGTTTTCCACTATTATTATTTCTGGCTTCATCATGTGTTCTACCTTTAATTTTTATTTATGCTGATTTGCTCCCAAACACATTTTTTTTTTGCCTTGTTTTCAGTACCAGCCTTAAACACATGCAAAAAACCATATCTGTCCTAAGTTCTGCATTTTAAAGGATGCCATTCTGACCATCCTCTAGTTTCACTCTTGCTCAGGATTTTACAGTTTTATGAACCAGTTTTTCTGCTGTGTTTGGTTTCAATAAAATAAGTGATTTTTCAAGACTCAAATCTTGAACAAAATTTAATAGAAATACTATTGGCACAACTGATTGCATTGAAAAAGTAAATTTGGAGAGTCAAATTTACCAGCAAAAACAGGGAACTATCACAAAATATATCATTTGTTCTATAATTTTTCTAATTAGTTATGAATTTGCTTGTGCTCCATTCTCTTCCCAGAAATAATTTAAGGTAACTTTTGATGATGCACAACATAAATTAGAAATAGCTAGAAAAAAAGAAGAAATAAAAGAAGGGAGTACATTAAATGTTTCCAAGAATAAGGATACCATTATAAAATGTATTCCTAAGGGGGTTATGCACTTGCCAAAGATGAACAACAAGACAGAAGCAGAAAACCTGCTCTGTATAACAATACAGAGAGTCCATAAGATCAAAGTAAACCCACTTACTCAGGAGAAATACAAGCAGTCTCAGTTTAAAAAACAAAACTAAACAAAAAAAATCCTTTCAAAGGAACATCCCTTGTTGCATCCTATCTATAAACAATATGCTCTGTTGTTTCTTTTAATGGCAATGGTTTACACAAATACATAATCAATAGTTTCAATTATTTTCGAGTGGAATCAGAAAATATATGACAAGATGCAAGTTCTCACTTTTGTAACTGTTTGACCTAAATGAACAGCAGATTTCAGATTATATGGAAGAACTAATAAACAGTATAGTTTTAAAGAAATGCTCCACAAATAGCCTTTTCTCAGAAGAGGTTTTGATTGATATACATTTGGCAGCAGAAAATTTGAGATTGTAGTACCTGGCAAATAATTGGAATAAAGCAATCCTATGTTTCCAGATAAATATTGATCTATATGTGCTAACAGACAGTCAGGCTTGGAATAGAGTTGATCTTCCCTGTGGAAATTGAATAGTCTAGCCAAGATATGTGCCTGAATGAAAGGCTTTCTGACATTGTTCAGGGTGTGCTTGAGTGAGTGTCTGCAGGCAGGGCAAAGATTCCTTGAATTTAGCTTCTAATCTACCACAGATTGGTCCAAAACACTTCTACATACAGCAAAGCCACAATTCTTTTAACCAGAGAAGTTTCAATCCTTGTTTGACCATGTAGCTATTTCAGCCATTAAATACATACATATAATTAATAAGAATATAAAATAAAGGTATTCATAGAGTACTTAGCATTGAGAAATAACATTCCTTTACTTATACTATCTAACATAGAAAATTGCAAATGTTAACTCAAGATTTAGGTGCAAATTTAATTGTCACATGAAACTATTATATATGAAACAGTTTGGCATTGTAGGATGGTCTGAAGAAATAAGTAGAAACTTCAGATTTATATCAGTTAATTTGCTGTCTTAAATTCTAGTAATGATGAATTAAGTATGGCAGGTGTCTTTTTATTTATTTATTTTTCATTATATATCCCCCCCTTTCTGCTTGTTCTTGCTGTGTTGATTTTTTTGCGTTCTTCTGTGTCTGCTTGTCTCCCCCCTGTTGTGGCGACCCACCGAGTTAGCTCACGGCGCGGCGGCCTTGCGGCAGGTGTCTTTTAAAACAACTTCTTGATCATTAACTTTTCATTTGAATATCAGAAATTTATTAGTTTTCTCAATAGCCTGAGTATATGCAGTCAATCATTTAAGAAATTGTAATTGGCATCAAATGACTTAGGAAAACTCTCTTTAAAACCAAAATTAAAGGATGTCCTTCTTTTACCATACAGAATGCATCAATTACTCTGTCAATAGCAGATTCTGTTGACCTTTTTGTATAGAAGTGGGATGAGATGTGTGAGAATTGATAATAATGCAATGAGGAAGAGGGAGAAAACCTACACCTATTTTACTAATGCTCAATTCAAAATATTCATTTGAATACCTTTATAAAAATTGCTTACAAATGTATGAAGAAAAAATGACTGAACAATGAGAAATAGACAAGTTTCATTAATTAAAAATAAGTCTTTAAAAAAGTCTTGATAGAGCATAGTAATTGACAAATATTTTATAGTATACTTACCTACTGCAGAATATATTTCCAAGGTCACATTGAATATTTAACAAAGTTGAAAATATGCTTGGCTACAAAGCAAGATAAAAAAAA
>PVKH010022131.1:0-14166 GCA_004027955.1 Chaetophractus vellerosus
TGACTTTGCCATGCCCGTGGGGGCTCTGCCCTGCCCGTGGTGGCTTTTTGCCTTGCCCACGGTGGCTCTGCCCCGCCCACGGCGGCTTGCCTTTCTCAAGGCCGTCTGCCCGCTCGGAGAGGTCCCCGGGAACCGAACCCGGGGCCTCCCATGTGGTACACCGGCGAGCTCTTTATCCACTGAGCTATCTAGCCGGGCCTGTTTATCTCTTTTGAGTAATAACAAAGGTAATGAAGTTGATTCTTAAGAGAGGTTATTTGGGCAGTTATTGTAAGGGTGGGCTTTTTCTTTCCTTGATACAAATCTGCATTGACTTAACAAGAACTTACTGAATACTTGTTCAACTTAGCCCGGCTCTTTCTTCGGATCAATAGAATGCATTAGGCAAACAAGGATTTAAGGTAAAGCTTTTAAAAAATGTACCCCAAAGAACAAATAGTTTGGTTTAGGAGGTGAATCTGTTTTGTCCATCAGGGTATCCATAGTTGCTAGCTTGAAAACTCACAATAAATAGATGCTCATAAATATTCCTTACCTGAGCAGCAAGTAAGCATGACAATAATATGCAACCAAGTGCTAAATAGCTGTGGTGCAGAAATTACATGCCATGAGAGGTATTAAGGAAGATGACCTGAGGGTCTTAATCAAGGGAAAAGATGACCCAGTAGGAAACAGAGAATCACCAAAGCAAGTAGACAAAAATATATATGTATTAATCAGTATGTGATTATTGAACTGGAAATAGACTAAAATATGTTATTTATTCATATTTTATAGAATTTAGTACCTTAAAGAAAAATTTGGTTTCACCTATGAATATCCTGAAAATTGGAGGGGGTTGTATATTTGGGTGTGTATATTTTTTTAACTGCTTTTTTCTTTTTATCATCTCAATACAGAAAAAAACCATTAAAAATCATTAATGCTTTATATTTACAAATTAAGATATGAAAATGTTCATAGGCCTGAATTATTCTCTTATGTACTATATGTGCTACATAGTAGCTCTCTGAGTAAATGAGAGCTACTAATTTCATATGGGTTTATTTTGAATAATAAAAACAATAAAATTATGAAAGTTAGAAGTACATTTATTGTTGAATCGGAAGATTGATGTGTAAATGAAAAGTGATCTGGCATTATTTTTTCTTAAATAGAGATATTGAATAAAATACCACATATAAGTGTTTCCAAAAGGTATTGTATTTCATTCAGTGTAAGAAGCAGTTAGGTTTTCCCTTGAACCTAATTCATAAACACCTTAATTACTCAGAACTTGGTTCAGAAAAGAAGCTCTCAACTGTCTCAGAGCAGGTAATTCATGAGGAGAAGAAATGTTGAGGCCTCGGTACTTTGATGTGAATTATTGCTCATTTCCTCTCTGAACTCACTGAAATACATTTCTAAATTAGATTCTCATTTTTTTCCCAAAGAGTCAATCTCCTTGGTAAGTGAGAAAGACCTTGGGGAATTTATTATGAAATTGTGAAAAAATCTGTCCTGAAAGCATGAAAATCTCTAAGTAAAAGACTAACAAATTCTCTCATGGTTTGAGCTCAAAGGAAATATAAATCAAACACAGAAGTTTAGAATATTTTAATAGTAAAATTAGTTTAAAGCATATGCTTTATAAGGTTCTATAAATGTTTTATTTAAGCATAAGATTTTTGTTTATAACATATATATTAAAGTAAGATTTTTTTAAGACTAGAATTTCAAATCTTCAAAGATCTGCATTAACACAAAGAAAATGAAAGGTTTATAATATAGAACCTGTCTTTTAAGTTTAATAAATACAGGTGTAAAACAGATTATACATCAACACAAAGAAAATGAAAGGTTTATAATATGGAACCTGTCTTCTAAGTTTAATAAATAAAGGTGTAGAAGAGATTACAATTCAGACTATCCTTCTTCTTCATCTTGGAATAAATCCATCCCTTTTTAGGGAATCCATATTTTAAAAGACTAATTTATATGAACTTTATATATGTTTCAAATCTACCTTGCCCCAAATTAAGTTCTATTTTAAATAGTCAAAAGTAAATATTCTGAAACACTGTAAAATTCTACCAAACATAAATTCTGGCTAAGATAGTTGAGATTAAATATAAGTGTTTTTGAATAATCAGAAATGATTAAATGGGCAATTGTCTTTGTATAAGTTAAAATACACAGTTTGATCTTTCTCTTTGAAAATATTCAATTTGTTGTCACTCACTATGATGAGGTTTAAAATTTAATCAAAAATTCTATTTCTTCTAATATTTTTGAGGGCTGTTCTAGCAAGGAGCTACAGCAGTGAAATTCAGGATCAGAAGAAATTGGGCATTAATGTATATCTAATAGTCTTTCTCAAATACCCCTCCTCTATGAAAACTCATTGCCCCATTCTGATCTCTCTCTGAACCCCCACTTTCTCTGTACTTATTTTATGACAACTGGTTTACTCAGCTTTGATTTATACACTGACCATTTCTGTACCTCCACTTTCACCCTTTATAGTTGAGATATTCATTGAGGACAAAGGAATAAAGAAGGATGCCTCTTTGTATGGAGTTGTTCACAACTAGAACAAAAATAAATATTAACTTAATTGAATTAAATTTACAGATTAGAAAAGGGGTTTACTTCTGTTACAGATGGTGTTCAATCCTGTGCCCATTCTTGACTTCTGAGACATGGGAGTATAAAGAAGTGTGCAGAATGAAACCCAGGGCAGTATTAGAACTTGATCTGTCAGTAATTTCCTCTTTCTTATCAAATTCATCAATGACTCTTGATCAAGGACTCTTCTGTCACAGTGAAGATCTTTAGGATATTTTAAATATAATTTGATATGTCTGTGTCCATGGAGGAGAAAAGATACTGCCCAGCCTTCAAGGAGTTTTATCAAATAGGTGGAAAAAAGTCCATGTGTGAGAAGAAACCAAGAAAAAGCCATAAATATTGTTAAGTAAAGAGTGCAGACCACAGAGCCCTGGAACTCAAAGGAGAGTGAGAGCACGGCCTGTCAGATGGTCTGGGAAAGAGGGAGTTCCAGAAGTAGGACTTCATCATTTGGGAGGTAGTCTGATGAGAGCAGACAAGACACCAGCCCCAGAGGGTCAAGGTCACAGTGAAGGATAGAGGGCTAGCCTCCTGTGGGGATAGCTAGGCCATTGTAAGAACTGGGGCCCAAGGTCAGAGTCAACGCAGCAAGAAGGGTGGTGATGCCAGCCTCCAGATTGCTGGGGGTGGAGGGCAGGGCGGTGCTTAACACCTGCTGCCCAAAGTGTGGATTCGTCCTCCCAGAAAATGGACCAGAGATGAGCACTCAGGCATGGGTTATATGGCCTGGCTCTGGGGATAGGAGAACTGCCCAGCAGGAAACCTGGCAAAGCCTGACACATTTGTATTTCACTTCCTTGTGTTTCCTTCACATAGGTGCTAGTGAAAGTTCTCCACTGTGGGCTTGGCAGGAAACTTGCAAAGGGGTGGGAAGATGGTTGGAAGATGGTATGGATAGTCCATAAATTGGAAGAGAATCAATTCCACTCTTCCTTGTGAGGGAAGTAGCAGTGAAAATGAAGTAATACAAATATTTTGCAAGTGAGGGAATGGGAATAGGACTGGAAGGGAGAAAGGTGCAAAAGGGGAGGAGGACAGCTGTTCATTTTATATCCTGTTGTCACTGTCCATCTGTCGTAAACTAAAGTAGTCACTTAATGAGATTGGAAAATTTCATCCAGGGAAGTGACTAAGGAGCAAAATATTAAGTACAATAAATCACATACTGTTGTATTTCTCCAGAAAGAAAACTTTGCAAAACCAATGGCCTGCTTACAAATAAAGTCAGTCAAAACAGAAATAATTACCACTAGCTTCATTTTAAAAATAAACAAATATAAAACAGAAGGTGGAGAAGAGTTGCTTATAAAATATGGCTCTTTTTCTATTTTATGAAAGAGATCTTTCAAGTTTAATGGAACTATGTTTTTAGTGTACATACCGAATATTTTTGAGGGTTTTTATCATTCTACTTTATTTGACCTCTTTAAATACTTTTCAATTTTAGTAGATGCTTGAAATGGAAATTTTGCATCCTTGTAATAGTCCTTCTTATAACACTGTCCTTAAATTAGGTTTCTTCAGTTAAAAATAGGCTAAATTACCCCTGGGGGTATTTTTTGGTGGGCAGCAAACAGAGTTGTAGATGTAAACTCTAGATTTCCACATACAAATAATTGTTCAATTTATAATTTGGGCTGACCAAAGATTTGGGATATTTCATTCCCCTAAACCAACAATTTCTATTCTTAAAAGAATAATATAGCTCAACTTCATTCATCATATTTTACCAAAATTGAATTCATTTGTTCTTGACAGATCCAAGAGTAATTTGAGGATTTCCTCTCATACAGAATAATGATCTTAATTAAAGTATTATCTGTAGGGTCCTTTCAGTCACAATTCCCATTCCTGTCATTTGGGACTGAGAAGCCCCAGGATGGTTCCCGCCTGGGCTGCCACAAAACATTATCTTATGACCCTTTTTTCCCTCCCCCCTTCTTACCCATGTGTCAACTGCTGCCCCTTTGGCTACAGTCCCTTGAACTTCAAAAGGCACAAGCTGCCCTCTCTGTGTGTAAGCACAGGAAAGGTGAATCGGAACCTGTATTGAATGAAAGCCTGAAGCATCCGAGCTGGGGAGGATGTGTAAGCATGGTCAGACAAGGTCAGCGCTAAGAGCATGCCTAGCGGCAGCTGGGGGACACTGGCGGCTCAGCCGGGAACAGCATTCCCTCATCAGCCATTCTTCACGCGTGTGTTTCGCCTGTGTCTGAGAAGCGGTAAAATAGCTAACTTGGGGCCAGAGTCTCATCTTCCCAGGTGGATTTATTTTTCCTCTTGCCTTGAATTCTGTGTTCCAAGGTACTATATGGATAACTGATATACAGGAAGGTAATAAGAGTAATAAAAATATCAGACAAGAAGCGAGCTCACTGCTAGAGAGCAAACTTGATTACATTTTTATTTTATAAAATTTACAATTCAATGGAACTCATCTGTATAGATATGCCACATTCCAAAACAATATGAACAGATACATAAAATCTTATAAAGTGGAGGTTTTCTGTATAAAGAGGAATAAACCAAACATGAAAACTAAGAAACATATTAAACCAGTTATCCTGTAAATTATGGCATATTGTGTGCTTAAAACTGGGATTTAAAAAAACAAAAACAAAAAAGCAAAACAAAACTGGGATTCATATTTTAAGTTCTGTTCAGAAGGTATAGTTGGCGTATTATGAAGATACTGCTTTACTTACTATAGATTATTGATGCCCTTGGCCAATAGAGCTGATACTCTTGGGATTTTTCTGGCAGACTCAATTAATAAGGAAATAAAACTCTAAGTGTTATTAATCATTGCTCTGCATCATTGCTGTTTTTGGAGAATAAACATGCACAGCTACCTCCAGTGTACTATTCAAACAGAAGTTTGTAGAACTATCAACATATTGATCATCTGGTAATAATGGCCCATGACTTACTTGGAACAGACTTTTTAAAAAAGAATTGCAAAGTAGCAAATAATCTTTTAATGTGTTTCTTCATGCTTTGGTGTGCACAGAGAGTGTTTTCACCTCTGTCCTCAAAAATCAGTCTTAGCAAAAAGCATGGGTGCCAGAACTGCTTATTATACCAAAAGTCTCATATCAGCAAGTTCTCACATTTGAATGTAGAATGAGGCAAGTCCTTTCCTGAACAACCTAACCTAGAGTGGCATGTAATATCTCCTGGGAGTGACAGTGTCTAACTTTCTAAAAGCTCTGAAAGTTCCCTGTGCACCCCTCTTTCTCTCTTTCCATTCACTACAACCTCAAGTTAATGGTCATCCATTTATTTACCTAGAAGAGATGAAAGGAGGCATTGATCTTCCTGCTACGATTAGCACCAGCTGTAGCAGCGTCCTAAGTAGCCAGATTACATCCATTTCATACCTTTATGACCTTGGTGCCACACGCTGATGTTTACACGCTGCTCTGAGAGCCCTGCTTGGCTCTGAGGGCTGAGATGTGAGTGATGGCAAGGACAGCACTTGCGCTGCAAGGATCCTCAGCAGGGCTCTGTCCCAAGTTCCTTGAGCCTTCAGTATTTATAGGCCCGGCTATGCTATCCAGGGGCATGATTTCTGGCAGTGCTTTTCCCCATCTATAAATTCTGCAGGATCTCTTCTCTCCTCCTTCTGTGGCTCTGAGCTACATTTAAAAAGGCAGCTTGTTTTGAAGGCAGAGCTTTGGGAAATGAGGCTGCTCCCAACAACCACTACCAATCCCCAAGGGACAGCAGCTCTTTCTATTGTTTGGGCTCTGGTTTACTTTGAGAAGTCCTGGGCTTGGTGGAGGAGGACATAACCAAATAAAATTCAAACTACCCAGGCCTCGGGAGACTAAAAACCAATTGATTAATCCTTTTGTAAAAATGAAGAGAAATAGAGGTGGCCATTGGCAATAACTGGCTCACAACCCCTAATCTGTAACATTTGGCAGCAAGTTCCTCCTTGAAGCAATTTAAGACCATTACTATAAACTTTATTTTTACTACTTATGTGAATCTGCATGCTTTCACTGTTTGGTTATAGAATATTGCCCCATACCTTGCTGGGGAGTCGCATAATATATGCTCTATGCACCATGTTATTGTTCTGATACCATTCATTAGCTAAAATCCTGGAGCTCATCTAACCCCAAGGGATTAAGGAGCTGTGTGACTATTATTCAAAGGAAGGGAGTAACTCTTGAATTCTTAATAGAAGAAAGCACTAACATTACTATTTTTAAGTGATCCTTGATTTCATACCAATTAAAGCTATCCTTTAAGTTGTTTATTTTTATGGCAGCCACCCAGGAAGGATGAGAGGAAAGAAAGAAGTTTGTTTGTGAATTTTGGAGACTTCTTCCCTCTAGGGGGCATTTGCATTCCCTTCCGTATATGTATATTGTGGTTAATAGGCCACTGCACAATGAGCAGCTTTTCAATGTGCTATATCAGACTTCATTTGATTAACACATAAGAGCTGTGCTACTTGTTCAAGTGTATGTGTGTTCTTGACATTATCATCCCTAACAGCTCTTCAGGATTCTCCCAGTCAGCACCGCTGAGAAGCACTCCAGTCAGCGAGTCCCGGAAGTTACAGGTCCCTTATAAACAAACCGTTACTTAAAAGTCATTTCATTAATCCTAATTCAATTGTAATGTGATTCATTTCCTTATAAGAATACTTTTTTAAAAATAAGTCTTTATTTTTTAAAGCAGTTTTAGATTTACCAAAAAATTGTGAAAGTACAGAGTTCCCATGTATTCTCTTCCCATCCCCCAACCCTCTATCCCTGCACACATTTTCCTCTTTTATTAATATTTTTTCACTAGTGTGGTATAGTTGTTACAATTGATCAACCAATACTGATACGTTATAACTAAAGCCCATAGTTTAGAGTAGGGTTCACTCTTTGTAGTCCCTAGTTTACAGTAGGGTTCACTCTGTGTCATGTACTTCTATATGTTTTGCAAATGCATTTTGTCATGTATCCACTATTACAGTATCATACAGAAAAGTTTCACTGTCCTAAAAAAATGCCCTGTGCTCCACCTATGCATCCCTTCCCCGTAAAACCATGGTAACCACTGATCTTTTAACTATTTGTATAGTTTTGCCTGTTCCAGAATGTCAGAGTTGGAATCATATAGTATGTAGCTTTTTCAGACTGGTTTCTTTCACTTAGCAATATGCATTTAATATTCCTCTATTTCTGTTTGTAGCCTGATAGCTCATTTCTTTTTAATTGCTAACAGTCCATTGTACGGTTGTACCAATTTATGTATCCCCTTATGTATTAAAGGGCATATTGGTTGCTTCCATTTTTCGGTAATTATGAATAAGGTGCTATCATTATTTATGTGCAGGCTTTTGTATGGTTTCCAACTAATTTGGGTAAATACCTAGGTGCATAATTGCTGGATTGCATGGCAAGACTATGTTTAGCTTTGTAAAGAAAACTGCCAGGCTGTCTTCCACAATGGCTGTACCATTTTGCATTCCCACCAGCAATGAGTGAGAGTTCCTATTGCTCCCATCCTCCTTAGCCTTTGATGTTATCTGTGCTTGGGATTTTAGCCATTCTGACAGGTATGTGGTATTATCTCATTGTTTTAATTTGCCATTCCCTAATGATGTGTGATGTTGAACATCTTTTCATATGCTTATTTGCCATCTGTATATCTTTTTTGGTGAGATGTCTGTTCACATCTTTTGCCCATTTTGTGATTGAGTTGTTTTCTTATTGTTGAGTTCTTCATATTTTTTGGATATAAGTCCTTTATCAGATATGTGATTGGCAAATACTATCTCCCAGTCTGTGGTTTATCTTTCATTCTCCTAACTGCCATTCACAGAAGTTTTAAATTTCAATGAAGTACAACTCATCATTATTTTCTTTCGGTCTTACTTTTGGTGTTGTATCTAAAAAGTCATGGCCAAACCCAAGATCACCTAGCTTTTCTCCTATGTTATCTTTTAGAATTCTCTAGTTTTGCATGTTGCATTTTGATCTATAATCCATTTTGAGTTAATTTTCATGAAAGATGTGAAGTCTGGGTCTACATTCATTTTGTGTGTGTAGATATCCACTTTTCCCAGCACCATGTTTTGAAAAGACTATCATCCTTTCTCCATTAATTGCCTTTGCCTTATAAGATTATTTTAATTGAGTCAAACCTGACTTAAGTAATAGAGAATAAAATCATTTCAAAAATCATAAATTCTCCTATTTTGTTGCTCTGTTAAAATGCATTAATCACTGAATTGTACCATGTTAAGCAATGAAAAAAGAATTCTATAATCTGGAATCATGCTCTGTGGGACCTGTGGATTAGACATTCATGAAATGCAGGAACACACATGGAATGCATTCTCTATTGGGGGGATAGAGGGGCAGGTTTGGTGGAGCCTGAAGCTTATATAATTTGGGCAAGGGGTGAGGGTCTCTTTAAGGAAAAAAATATCAAATTATACATTCAAAATTAGGTACAAATATGAATATTTATTTAGAATAAGAGAAGAAATCCCCCCCCAAAATCACAATTTTTAAAAGTTAAAACTGCCACAAACATCACAAAATCTAGAACTATAACATAGTATCTTTATTTTATTAACTGTCTGAAATGCCCTATGATAGTTTTTCCTTACGTTTTTTTGGCTACATACTCTTAGACTGCCTCTTCTAGTTTCTATGGGAATAAAGTTAAGATAACTCGGTCTGTCTCTAGCTTGGTGTATCAGAATTTGTTTTTAGCTCTTAATAGTTTACCTTTAAAACCCCTTACTGATAATGTCATGTAAAATTTAGGATCATTAAGAAATTGGGGATATTCTCTATCTCATTTCTTTCATGTCTGACCTATAAGATTGCAGGGCGTTTGAACTTCCCTTGTGCAGTGACTAATCTTAACCACTCCTTGAAATGGCGTCAGTCATTAAAGTTTATCATCGTTGTCCTTGAGTCATGATGCTGGTGAGTCAGCACAGTGGGTACAGAAAGCCATTCCTACACTGTGAATGACTGGAAAACAGAAGTGATCTGTTAACCACATAGCCATTTTACATTAACATGAATAAATGAAATCTCCAGCTCAATTTCTCCCTACCCAGGTCCCAAAAGTGGTCATGGCCACACCAATGCCATCTCAACTTAGTGGGAGCATTATGAAGGGGAAGTCAAAATATGCAGCAGTCTTGACCAATTGCAAGATGCCTTGGAAGATGCTCATGCAATGAGAGACCCCGAAGCCTAAGTTTCCTCAGCTTGTAATGCAACTATTACATTAAATAGTTAGAATTAAGCATTACATTTATATGTAATATAATGATAGACGTATGTTTACACTCTAGTAGTAATCTTCTTGTTACTTCTTTACTTCTTTGTACAGCATATTTACATGACTTTATGACTCTTTTGTTGACAAACAGCTTTTGCTCTTGGTATAAAT
This sequence comes from Chaetophractus vellerosus, assembly GCA_004027955.1. NCBI lineage: Eukaryota > Metazoa > Chordata > Mammalia > Cingulata > Chlamyphoridae > Chaetophractus > Chaetophractus vellerosus. Next base: position 10,036 of record PVKH010022131.1, read on the forward strand.
GGGGGAAAGGAAAAGGGCATTGGATTGGGAGTGGTCCTTGCATCACTTCTCTGCCAACCGAACTTACCACATAAACTTGGGTGAGTGGTGGAGCCTGCCTGCACCCCTAGCAACTTATTTGTAAAGTGAGAGGGTTCATCTTCATGATCTCTTAAATGCCTTCCCACTATGATCCTAACCCTTAGAAGGGTGATAATAACAAATTATGAGTTAACCAGGAATACATTCTCTCTGAAAATATGGTTAGTGTGCTGACTTGTTTTAGTTAAGGCAACCCCCACAAGAAATATCAAAGTGGTTGTCATATCCATATAAGATCACTTATACCTGTAGCTTGTTTTGTCTCCAGGAAAAAAAATATTAAATAGAAGAACAGAAATGCAGCATCAGCCAAACCACGTGCTGTTGTTACCCAAAGAACCTTCAGTGCCAGCCTGAGAGATGTGTGCTTGCTGCCCGTCTGTCTCTTCCTGGAAGAGTGTCAGTCTCTATGCTGGTGGAGAGAGGCTATTAATCACCCCCTTCTCCCTGTCCTGCTGAAAGTTCTACAAAAGAGGATGATGATGATGGTAGTAGTAGTAGCAACAATAATGGTATTGTATTTTCAAAAGCATCTCTTCCTAGAATTTAATCGAATAAAACTAGCAAAGATTTACCTAATTCATTCATTCAATCAGTACTCATTGAGCTCCTCCTCTTCTTTTGAAGCAATGATCAAGGCCCTGAGGAGACATCATCTACAAAACAGACTCTTTGCCCCTTCCAACTATACTTTCTAGTGGGAGGAGGCAAGCATCAACCAAATGAATATGTCAGGGAATAATAAGAGCAATGAAGAAAATAAATCAGAAAAAATAAATCGAGCCCGTGCATGATTGGGGATAGCATTTTCTTGAAGGTGTCTAGGGTAAGGCCTCTGAGAGTGCAAGCCTGGTGCCTAGGCCTGGACTGGGTCAGTGAGTTAGCTCAGCAGAAGAACCAGCTCAAGAGCCATTGGAAGTGTTGGTGCAAAATGATATTGGACTTCTTAAGTGGGAAAGGCTCTTCAGAGGGTGTGTATTTCCTTGTTTTCCCTGACTGATAACAGAAGTCAAGAGAGGTGGGACTGAACCATGAGAAACTAAGTGTTTTAGTTCACTCATGCCTCTGACATGAGATACTTTCAATGGTTGGTTGACTGACGGATTGATTGATTGCTCTTCTTGACCTACCTTTCTGTAACATAAGTGGAACGATATTTGACTATTCTTTCTGAATTATGCTAGGGACAGTAGTATTTAAAGAGAACCAGTAGGGAACCGGCTGTAGCTCATTTAGTAGGGCTCCGGTTTACCACATGGGAGGCCCCGGTTTCGGTTCCCGGGGCCTCTTCGAGAAGGCAAGCCGCCACGGGCAGGGCAAGCTGCCGTGAGCAGGACAAGCTGCCACGCGGTGAGCTGACTCGGCGGGATGCCGCAGCAGGGGGAGACAAGCAGACACAGAAGAACGCATAAAAAGCAAAAATGAACACGGCAAGAACAAGCAGCAAGGGTAGGTTATTTATAAATAAATAATCTTAAAAAAAAAAGAGAGAGAGAACCAGTAATAAAAGTTGATACCTATGGCAGTTGTAATTTTATTTTAAATTGAGTAAAGTGGTTCAGAGATCAGACCAAGTTTACAATATAATATTTGTTATAATTACAGTGATGAGTCTCTCAAGCAGTAAAAGGAAGCAACCAGATATAAAGAAGCTTTGCCATTCTTTTTATTCCTGTTTTTAAAAATCAACAAGTACTAGGCACTGTTTTACACTTGTAAATATTCACTCTTCTGTTGTGGAAAATGATTAAATCAGAAACAGATTTATAAGCCTTTATGGAAATTGTTCCTTGGGATACTAATGTGGATTACATTGGTGCCTTAAACTTAATCCTGATGGTAAATTATAGCAGGTTAACTCTGTTCACATAGTAAAAGTTTTCTAACATGGGAAATGTTAAACTCTTGCTTTGTTTTTTTTTTGAATGAATGCAATTATTTTCTTAAAATCTCTTTAAAATGCCTTTCTATAGATTTTTAAAAAGTAAATGACTAGTAAAGAAATTCTTCGGGATAAGGTTAACCTTCTGTCTTTTTGCCCTGAGAGCCCAATTAGGAGGCTGTCACATTGATCTGGGTGAGAGATGGTCTATGAAGGTGGTAATGAATGTAAAGGAAAGATTCAGGTTAATAAATATGCAGAAGGTGGGTCCACAGGATTGGGTGACTGATGGGCTAATGGGGCAGGGGAATGAGAGGAAGAGGCAGGGAACACACAGAGAAAGTGATGCCCAAATAAACACAGCATTTCTCCATGGTACAGTTCACAGCGAGCTTCTCCTATGGTGAAATCTGACTAACAGGGTTTTTAGGCTAGAGGTAGTCCAGTCCTTTTGGTTTTCTCTCTTTACCAAAGCAGGGCCATTATGACCTCTAGTCATGAAACTGAGTAGAAGCACAGAAACATGTCTCAACCCCTAATCCATTCAGGAAAGTATGTTCTCACTGTGAAAATGGGCTTTTTTTTTTTTTTTTTTCTTCAAGTGTGCTTTGTGCACCAGGAGCAACATAGTGAAGTGGTCGAAAGTGTGGGTTCTGGTCTACCCAACTCTGAATCCCTGTGGTTGGTAGCTGTGGCTTTGGGTACTGCCTTAACTGCTCTCTGCCCCAGTTTATTTACCTGTACACCAGGAATGCACATGGTAGTAGCCATGTGTTCATAGCATCCATGGCTGTTATCTTGAGTAACTGGAGTTATTTTTCCTCTCTGGATGTTGTTTCAGCTTCCTAGCTACTTATACAAATACCATACAATGGAAATTTCTTGGCTCCTGGTTTCAGAGGCTAAAAGGCTTCCTTCCTCCTGGGGTCGGTACCTTCTGGCTAGCCAGAAATCTTTGTGGTCCCTTGGTTTTTCTGGCACATGGCAATGAACATCGAAGCATCTTCTCCTTTCTGTTCGGGGTTCCGTTGGCTGCTGCCATGTCTTCTCTCTCTGTGGCCTCCAGGAATAGTACTAAGACCCATCCTGATTGGACTGGGCCCACCTTAACTGAAGTAACTTCATCAAAAGTTCCTATTTATAATGGGTTCACACTCACAGGAATGGATTAGATTAAGAACATGTTGTTCTAGGGTACATAACTCCAAACTGCCATAGGTGCTATGAAATTTCTAACTGATCAAGTTTTCTGTTTTCTTTGGATGCTTGAAAATGAAAAACCTAATTTTTAACGCCACTCTAGCAATTGTATAGACTTTATGAAATTTATTGCTTTATACTGATTTGTCTTACTATCCTTTTCACAAGGTATGTTCTTTGTTTTGTTTTGTTTTTTTCACCAAGTACTGTCGTCCGTCCATTAGTGCATTTACCAGTCATGTTGACAAACAGGTTAATCATCAGGGCTTCAGTTTTCATTTCCTTATTGAACTTCTAGCATTTCCACCAAAGATTAGGGAAATGGCCCAAAATGAAAAAAGCTATAGAGAGAAAAATGTGCCGAAAGTTCTCTGATAAACCTGTGGTTCAATTTAATATTTAGCCCTTGAAAAATACAGCCAGCCACATCTGCCTTTTTCTAGGATAAATTACTTTATTAAATGAAACAACTATATTGAATTAGTTAAAATTTATTAAACAGTATGAGCCAAGAACTATTTTCTAAGCACTTTTCATGTTTTAATTCACTAATCTTCACAACAGTCCTATGAAGTGGTTGCTGTTATTATCCATTTTTTACAAATGAGGAAACTAGGGCACAGAAAGGGTAAGTGACTTGCCCAAGGTCACACAGCCAAGAAGTGTTGAAGCCAAGATTCCAATCCTGGTTGCCTGGCTCCATTGTCTACTCTCCTATCACCTATATTATATTGCTTTAATGTAGGATACCTTATTTCAAGGGTAATTTCACTCAAAAGAGTGAAATGTTAAATTATATAGAACTACCAGTATTGCAAGCAAACGTTGAATTCATTATCATGTAAAGTTGTCCCATATGAGAAAAATTAAATAATACTATTTAAGGCCATATGAGACATTCTAAAATACACCTAACCATCAAAGGTTTTTCTCTTTAATACATCACATTGCAATAAATAAATAATGAA
>PVKH010022132.1:0-14167 GCA_004027955.1 Chaetophractus vellerosus
TAAACGGAATTTTTTTGTTCCCTGGATGTTCAGTTTTACTTGCCAGTAAAGCACGTGGAACTGGAATTTTCTTTGTGGAAAAATTTTTACTACTGACTTAATTATTTTCATAATTATAAAGCTCTTGGGTTTTAAAATTTCTTCTTAAGTTAGAGAGGTCATTTAGGTAAATTAATTTTTCTAGGAATTTGTCTAATTTATCTATGCTTTTAAATTTGTTGATATAAAATTGTTCAAAATACCTTCTGGTGTTTAAAAATGTCTTTATTTTCTGTAGTTATGACCCTTATTTTATTCCTAATATTATGATCTCTTTCTCTGTCTGCCTCTTTATGCATCTCCACTAAGGTTGTCCACTCATTTTATAATCTCATTGTAAAAATTTGTATGGGATGAACAGGAAACACAGAGTGCAACTTTATCGGGTCCAATAATTGTGTACTCAGCTAATATTTACAGTTATCCAGAGAGGCAGAATCCGTAATATCAGTTTAGAGTCTTATTACCATTATATCACTGCTCATGAGCCCTCTGCATACAGGCTAACATCAGACCTGCGATGGCCCAAGTTTATCTAGGAAAATGGCCTTTGGGACTTTTGCCTTCTTGGAAACTATTGAGTTAAGATAAATATGGGGGCCGGCCATATAGCCCAGTGGATAGGGCGCCGGTATACCACATGGGAGGCCCCGGGTTCGGTTCCCGGGGACCTCTCCTAGCGGGCAGATCGCCCTGAGAAGGGCAAGCAGCCATGGGCAGGCCAGAGCCGCCGTGGGCAGGGCAAAAAGCTGCCACGGACAGGGCAAAGCCGCCACGGGCAGGGCAGGTCACCCGCGAATGGAGCGCAGCCAGCCACCCGTGAACTGAAGCAAAAGCCGGCCGTGAATGGAAGCAGAAGCCGCCCACAAGTGGGGAAAGCCACACCTGAGCAGTGACCGGTCTCAGTGGGTCGCGGCAACTGGGAGGAGGGGAGATATGTAATAAAATAAAATAAATCTTTAAAAAAATAAAAAGATAAATATGAAATGCTTTTCTGCCTTGTTTACTATGAAATCCTGATTTAGATGCGGGAAGTTATGAGCTGCCACATGGGCCTTGGACCTACATGACTAGAACAATATAAAATTTGGTTGAAAACCTAGCCATTTTTCTGTGTCAAAGTGACATACACACATCTTAGTGCTCTTTTGTGCCAGAGTATGTGCCACCTGTGAGGGGGAGAGAAAATCCTGTGCACTTGGTTGCTTCTGGGCTTCCCAAAGAGATGAAAATGCCGTATATGCTGGATTTCCTATCCTGCATTCTTCTAGAAAGCGAGGTAAATGTAGTATCACATGTCATGAGTCTGCCAATTTGAACCCATATCCACTGCTGTGTTGGTGTAGGCCTTGAGGACACAAAATCACAAAATCTCGGTAACCTGACCAAGGAAGTAAAAGCCTGCCTTTGCATTTGGTCAGCAGGACAGTTGTCAGAGGACATAGGCTACATAGATGTGAGTTCAAGCAGGTATTTCCTCTTGGTAGCTGGCACCTTCTGTCTTATATTGGCAGGCACGTGGTGGCCATGAGGCCTGAACGCTGCTACAGAAGAGTGGCTGCAGTAAGTAGAGTGAGCCAATCTTAACAGTTGCATCCACTCTTACCTCCCACTCTCATTGCTAAATTGTACCGCGAGGTATATTGCACTTGATTGCTAGATTTTTACAATTGTTAATTGACTTACTTAGTAAATCTGACTTGCCCAGATCTTAGAGGGAAAATCATATTGGTTTTGAAGAAAAATGATTATAATTGAGGGTTAAAAATTAACAAATAATTGTGATTACAAAAATCATTATATAGATGCCTTTCTATTATAAAATCACACAAGGTTAATATCTGAAATTGCTGAAACCAGCTGGATTTAGCATAGACCTGCTATTGTGATGGTCATTCTAAATAGGTTTCACCCCTGTTTATGGTTACTCTAGACTTAGGCTCACTGTTGTATATACCTACTATTGAGATGATAATTTTAGATTGACCTTACCCTTGTTTATAGATTAGGCTCATCCTTGCCCATGCTTATTATTGTAATGGTAACCACTCCAATCTCCTGCTTAATATCCATATGGAAAACCTTGTGACTGACCTCTACTCTACTTTCCTATCCCAGAACCCTGATCTCTGATGCTTGTAACTGTGACTTACCCTGAGTTGGTACCTGCTCCCATCTTTTCAGCCCCTTAATGTTTATTAATGAAGGAACCTGTGTCCAACTCCACTCCAATTATTCATTAGCAGCCCGATGTTATAAAATATTGGAATTTCTGCAGATCAAGGAGGCAGTTTTGGGCCATTAGAACACTGTGCTCTTTCTCTCTTTGAAACCCCGGTGTCTCAGGAATTGGCTTCAAAGGCACATTCAGAGAAAAGAACCAGCTTTTGCTCCATAGCATTATTAGAATTTTTTTTGCAACTGAAAAGAATTGTTCTGGCTAAAAGTCATACAATGAAAACAAAACTAAACAATCACATAAACACTTTTTTTAAGTTTCACTCAAGAACAGTTTCAGAATGTCTAAAATGAAGGTGAAACCAATGTCATTGAGGTAAATTAAGAGATTACCTGTTTCTTACAGAGATTACATTTTGTACTTCTAATCTCTAACTATGGCAGAATCTGTTATGGATCAAAGAGAGGCATACAAAAGAAAAAGTTAATATCAAATTACACAATCAAGTAACTTATTTTAATGCACTAGATATAATTTGAGAACTGTTTGAGATGCTCAGATTAATACAGTTCTCAACTATATAATTATTTATTAAAGTTAATGATTTGGTTATTTTATTGGTCTTAGTTCAACATATTCATATTAAACCATACACAAAATGCATCAAAATAAAGGACAAAGATCTGGATAGGGTAAATAAGTAAATGGGTCACTTTAATGACAAAGAGATGAAACAGTGTTATGATTCTGTATAGGTATGATTAAACTCTGAATTCTTTTTAATGCACTTGACAAGACCATTGCACTCAAAATAAAATTTGAGATTTAGATAAAAGAGTTGATTATGGGTATTATGATTTGTTTGTGATTCCTTGTTTATTTACACATACTAAAAATTACAATAGTGGTGAAATAAAGAACACCATAAGCCACATATTTTTTAACTGAAAAAGTTTTTGATAAGCATTTTCTTAAAACAGTAAAGAAACTTATAAGTAGGTTAAATAATCTTTCAAGTTGCTTTATGACATGGCAAGAAGCTAAAACTCCAAATTGCTATTTCCCCCAACAGTAAAACTGAAAACAATATACTCAGAAGTCTTTTGGGGGCAATATTCAGAACATTTTGTTCCCTGGTAGCACTCATAAAGGCGTGTGCAAAAGATAAAGAAGGCTGCTCTGTTAGAAATAGCTTTGGTAGATGCTTACTTAATATGAATCTTCCCACCCCACCACACTTCCCTCTACTTCCCAATTTATCTGCTTTGCAGATTTGGCTTTTCACATATTGTTTTCTTAAATCAATGCTTATGGAGGAAGAAAAAGCTTCTCTCTAACCTTCAGAGAACTAATTAGTCCCTAGATTCTCGGCAAGAGTGAGGAATTTTGAAGTTGAAAAGGAAGAGGAGAGGGAAGAGAGTCCAATTGCTTTAGCAGAGAAGTAACACTAAATCCACCATTAATAGAAGGAGTCGGGGCACCGAGCGCAGAGCTCACCTTTCCACAGTAGAAAATATCCTCCCTCCTCACCTTCCCTTCCAATATCTTCTCCCTGATGGCCTCCCCAACTTCGTGCTCGTTTTGGTAGATATAGGCACCATCAATGTGACGGTACCCGATGTCGATGGCAGTCTTCACTGATGCTGCACAAGTCCCTGCAAGGGTCTGAAATGAGAAGAGAGTTGGGGTGGAGGGGAAGAGAAATGGGCCTTTCTTTGAATTTAATCATTATTAATAAGGACACTTCTCACACATGCTGTTTCACAGCTAAAATGACAAATTCCCAATTCCATTGCTGGTATGATTAGAAGATAGTATCAAGAGATTCAGAAACTGACCTCCCAGCCCTGCCCGTACCCCCAGTGGGAGATGCTACCCATCCCAAGTCTGCCCTCAGCTTCAGAGATTTCATTTGATCAACTTTATCTGTGAGATTTCACTGTACCCATATTACAGGAGGGCACAAGTTAATTGAAGAAGGCTAAATTATAAATCAAAGGATTTAGATAAATTGAGAAATATCCACAGAATGGAATACAACTCAGTTATAAAAAAGGAGTGAAATGAAATATTGATGCATACAACAAAATGGATGAATACCAAAATAATTATACTGAGTAGAAGAAACCAGATGGAAAAAATACTATCTGATTCCATTTGTCTAAAATTCTAAAAAATGAAAGCTAATTCATACTGACAGACACAGAAGTCATATTGTCTGAGATGGGAGTGTGGGTAGGGTGGGAGGGAAGGCTTCCAAAGGAGAATGAGAAAACTTAGACGTGATGGATATATTCATGGCCTTGATTGTGGCAGTGGTGGTTTCATGGGTATATGCATATGTCAAAACTCATCAGATTGTACACTTTAAATACATGCAGTTAATTTTGTGCCAATTGTACCTCATTAAAGCTGGAAAAAAAGATTGTTGGTGAAATATTAAATTTTTAAAGATATATTTTTATGAAATTTGTTAACTAACTCTTTTTTTTTTTCGTTTTATTAACCTGCATTAAGCACAAGAATTAGAATATCCTCTCCTCTGAACATTGCTTGGACAAAAAAAACCTGACAAATTTTTAGTCCTTGAGGTATAAGTTACCATTTTTTCGTATTCCACAAAAATCACCATTCTTCAGTACCACTGAGCTACACTGCTCCCAAGTTATGACATTTAAACATAGAAGAGTTTGTCTTGCTTTTGTTACAATTTTTCTCAGTGAGAATTGGATTTGATGGAGAATTCCATCAAGGCAAACATCTTGTCCCATCAAATAAAATTTTCAAATCATCTATTAGGATGTGTACATTGGAAAGGGTTAATCTTCTTTATGTATTTTTATTAACTTCATATTTGGAGGGTAATCATTCTGATCTTGTTCAAAAATGTTGGGAACTACTTGGCTCTATGTTTTCAATTTCTTAATCAAATGCTTGAACTATGACCCACAGCTATTGATTTGTTGTAGCATGAGTGGAATATGAAATACATTTCTAATGACTTTATAATCCTGGGTAGGAAATAGAAAGAATTGGGAGCATAAGTTGTATTTCCTTTCCCTATTTCAACTGAAAGCTTTCATCATGGAGAATATGAAAAATGAACAATCTGGCTATCCAGAAGATATTAGGAAACAGGGTTAATAGTGATGAATATCATGGAGCTGGAAAAAGGAGCCACATATTCCTGGAATGCTGGAAATAACTGATTGATAGTGCTTGAACAGAAATTGAGGCAAAATGGGAAAAATGCATAAGAAACTGTAAAATGAGATGTTATAGATGGTAGCAAGTGTGACAACAAAAATAGAGTGGGAAGGGGAGATAGGGGTAGTATCCAGAAATCTACAGGAAAAAAGCAAATAAAATGTTACTTTCATTCCCAGGTGTCTATATATTAGTAATGAAAAATAAAGCTTAATACAAGATGGTGAATATAATCTCAGAAATATCATTGGGATTTTGTGAGTTGGAACTGATAATTTAAGTGCAGAGCTAAAGTAAACTTAATACAAGAGGAGGAACACAAAACAATGCGTATTAAAGTTTATGCTTCTATTTTCAGAAATTAAGCCAAGAAAACAGGCACAGAGGAGAGCATTTAGGATAAAGAAAGTGAGAAAGACAAGGGCTAAGGTAGGGAGTGTGGTATTGATTATTTGGTCTGAAGTAAAATATGGATGGTGCTGTATTTCATAAGGATTCAGGCACAGATGCAAATTACAGCAGTGAAAGTCTTGAATTACTCAGCTATCATTAAGGAGCCTTTTCTAAAAGCTGAATATCTGGTACATTCTTTACTTGCTAAATTATTCTCCCTCAGAAGGCAGAAGCAGCAATGAGGTGAATTGCTATTTTGGGTTTAGTTCTAATCAATATGGAGGAAATAGTTGGTAATGTGGACATTATGAAAAAAAATACTATTTTGTAGTTTCTAAATGTAGCATAAGGGAATTCTACATAAAGTCAGACAGATTCTACAGGAAAAATCAGCTTCGAAAAAATCAGTAACATCAAATAGGATACCATATGTGAAGACTCAGATAAGAGATATGATAAGAGAAACTAAAATATAAAAACTTGACTCCACAATTAAGGACAAACTCACTGAACAGCAAAAAAGAAAAAAAAAAAAAAAGAATTCTGTTTCCTATAATGGTGGGCGTCATTATTCAAATCCCCATCCATTTAAGACAACTAAAAATGCTGGATTTAAACTTTACAAATTACCTTAAAATATTAAAATGCTGAAAAGACAGTAGTTATTCACCAGACCAAATTTAGTGGGAAAGTATAAATTTAGAAGGTGAAAGGTAATACTGGAACATCAAAGCCTCTTTTTCCCTGAGGGGTTTATCAATACCAAATTTTGGTTGTGTGGCATCGAGGGGTAAAGGCAAAAGAAGAAATACCCAAGGTCCTTCCAAAAGGAGCAGTCTTATAGGAGATGCTCACCATATTAAATGGAGGCACTCAAAGGTCTATACATTCAAAGTAAGGATAAACCAGAATTAAAACCATTACCTTGGAACCCTAGATTCATAGACAGAAGTACAGGAGATAAAAAAGGAAAGCAATAACAACCCCTGAAAGGCTATAGCCACTCTCCAGTCTGGAAGAAACTTTGTTTTAACCCTTGAGAAATCCTAACACACATATATAGAAAGATGTGTATGTGTGTGTGTGTTTGGCAGTATTGACTACACACAGATGAATCCAGGCAAACAATAAGACAAAGCTCCATAAGGAAGAACTGGCAAAAACAGCAAGGAGCCTAAACAGAGCCATAGATTTCAAGTATTGAAATTATCAGTCAAAGATTATAAAATAATGATGCTTGTTTTGATTAAAGAAATAACAAACTTGAAATATCTTCAGGGAACAGGAAACTATAAAAAGTGCCATAGAAAATTTGGGAGAGAACCAAACACAAAAAGAATTATTAAAAAATATAAGAAACTTAAACTTAAATGGGGCTGATTAGCAGCATGTTAGACATGGCAAGAAAGAACTAATGAACTGGAAGATATACCAGAAGAAATTATTTAGATTGAAGCGCATAGAGAACACAGGATAGAAAATATGAAAGGGAGGATTAAAGTTATATAGGATAGAGTAAAAAAGCTCCAACATACATTTAATTGGAATCCTAAGAGAGGAGAGAAATAAGGCAGAGGCAATATTTGAGGAGAAAGTGACTGAGAATTTTCTAGAATTGTTGAAAGACACCATATATAACTTCAAGAAGCCAAGATATTCCTAGCAAGGTAAGTAAAAGACAAACACAATGAGACACATCATAGTGAAGCAGCAGAAAACCAAAGACAAAGAAAAATATTTCTTAAAGTTAGAGAGAGAAGATGGATAATTTTCAAAGGAGTTTCTTATGAATTTCCAGTAGAAACAACAGAATTTGCATCTTCAATGTGCTAAGAGAAATTTTCTGACAGCCTGGAGTTTCATATCCAAGTAATATTATCTTTCATATAAACATTTTTATATAAATCAAAATGGAGAAAACTTGTCACCGGCAAAACTTCACTAAAGACTTTGGATTAAAAAATTAAACATTTACTACTTGTAAATGAGATATCTGAAACATAAGGATACAGAAAGCCTAAGACTAAAAAGGTAGGTACACACACCATACAAAGCTTATCAAAAGAAAGCTGGTATAAACTTTAGGGCAAAAGCATAAATGGAAATGATTTCAAAATGATAAAGGATTCAATTCACTGGAAAGATTAACACTTGTAAACTTTCATGCATCTAATAGTTTGCTTCAAAATATATAAATAAAATAGATAATTACATGGCAAAATAGATAAATTCTGAATGAGAGTAGGAGATATTTTGTGAGATATTTCTCACAAAAACTGAGAAAAGAATCAGAAACAATTAGTAAAAAAAAGGTATTTTAAACATAGGTATCAAAATTAACCTAATGAACAAATATGGAACTCCATGCCAACAATTGAAGAAAGTGCATTCTTTCCAAGCACTATCAGAAACTTTACAAAAATTGACCGTAAACTGGGCCTTAAAGCAAAGTTTTAACCCATTTCAAAGAATTAATATCATACAAAATATCTTCTTTGACTAGAAGGCAATGACATAAGAAATCAATGACCAAAAAATAACTTAAAAATCCTATATATCGGCAAATTAAGAAATACATTTCTAAATAACTTATCAACCAAAAGGGAACTCATAATGGAAATTAGAAAGCACTTGAAACTGAACATTGATGCATATATTGCATATTAAATCCTGTGGAATGCAGTTAAAATATTGCTTGGAGGGAAATTTGTGGTTTAAAATGGATTTCTTAGTAAAAACAAGGATTGAAAATGAAATAAAAGTTGGAAAAGAACACTAAAATAATAAATGCAGAGAAAGTAGAAAGAAGGATATAATGCTAAGAACAGACATTAATGAAATAGAAAACAAACTGACAAACTTCTGTCAATCTGATTAGAGGAAAAAAAGATAAGGTACAAATATCAATATTAAGAGTGAAAAAGAGGCTACCAGTACAGATGGTAAAATATTAAAAAGATAGTAGAATATTAAGAACAACTTTAGGAAAAAGTCCTACAAAATGAAGTATACAAAGTTTGAAATATAAAATCTAATAATCCTTATAACTATGAAAGAATTAAAATAAGCAGTCTAAAATATTCCAGCAAAGAAAACTCTAAAATCAGAGTTTTTTTCTATAGAATTGCCCGGTTGTCTCAGCATTTACTAAAAGGATTGTCCTTTCCTACAGTTCTAAAGTGCCACCTCTGTCATACATCAAGCTAAGACAGAATACAATAATAAAGTGGGAGGACATGCTTCTTCAGATATCTAGATTTATTACAAAACTATTGTCATTAAGACAATGTGACATTGATATAGACTTGATTATAAGACTAGTGAAACTCCAGACATGGTTGGAGAGATAACAAGCACAATATGGAATAGGAAATACAGAATTGGGAGTCTTGTATATGTGTGGTTGGAGACAAGATTACGGATGAGTTCTTACAGAGACAATGTGCAAAGTGAGAAGAGGAAAGGGCCAAGGTTATACACTCACGTAAGTGCTTCAGGAGCGATTTTCCTTCACATTACCAACAACTGGGGAACTGCACACTTGGAGTGGAATGGGTGATTGTGATACAAATGTTACCAACTCTTGCTATCTATAGTTTATTCCTCCTTCTCTGCCTTCCATTCTCTATTCTGCCACCAGAGCTATCTTTCAAAAACACAGATTAAATGATGCTATTCCTCTGCTCTTAGCTTTAAATGATTCCTCATTTTTTGTAGAGTGAAATTTCAATTCCTTAGCATGATATCAAGGTCTTCTGCAATCCAGTCTCAATTTGCATTTTTAGATTTGGGCAATCACTCCTCACCATTAACTCCATGTACCAGCCACTACGGGCTTCATCTTCCTTGGATTTATCAGGTATCCTTGTGCCTCTACATTGCTGCTTCTGCCTAAAATGTCCTGCTTCGGCCCCTCTTCTCTGCCTGGCTAATTCATACTTAGCTTCAAATATGATATCACAAATTTCAGTAGCATTTCTACATGTACCGCTGTTTATTCTGGTAATCAGCATGTTGAACCGCATTGAAGAAACAGGAAAATATTCTTATATTCACAAACATTAATACATTTAAAAGGAAACCCACTTCAATCTTCACGGTCAAATTTAATTGCTCTCTTTTCTGTGTTTCCTGAAAGACACTGTTTATGGTTATAGTATAGCATTTACCCTTATTTTCATTGTTCTAAAACTAGTTGTTAAAAAGTTTTACTTCTCTATTAGATTTTTTTAAAAATCCCTAGACAACAGAGGTATTTTTCTCTTCATCTTTGAGGATTCTATAGCCCAGTGGTTAGCACATGGCAGGTACTCACTAAATGTTTAAGTTCAACTAAAAATTCTCAAATGTAAACTTTAAAGTAATCACAAGCCAAAAAATCACAAATTTCATGGGCCTCAGTAATCTGCCAGTAAACAACATTCAGGTGAATTCCAATAAAAGAAGCAGAAAGATCTCATTCTCTATTGCAAATTAATTTTTAAGGAAAATAAGCAGGAAAGTAAACATTTTCTGGTGTAGTTTAATCTTTGGCTTAATACCCGATCAAACACACAGTAGTTCTTGGAGGTACCTTGTTATTACACAAAGTAAATCAGTGAGAACTATTTGAAATTGAAAACAAATTACACTTTGGGCAAGAGCTTAAAAACGGAAAGATAAGCTTACCAATTTAGGTTCTCCATAGGTACCAATTCCGATGATAGGAATGCTGTTTCCATCACTTAGAGGTATGCGGTGATTTGCAGTACTGAGGTACATTTTGGAGAGAGTTTTGAGGTCCCAAATTTCTAAGGGTGCAATGGAACACTCCAGGGAAATTCTATCTTTTAAAAAATGTGTCCGAGGGCCTATGTAATGAAAGAAAGGCTGGTCAGAGGGAGGAGTAGTGGGAGAGATTAAAAGATCTATTTCTCAATCTGTTTTTCTCCAGATAAATACTAGCAGAGGTTGTCCTTTGAACATCTTCAGAAGCATGTAAATAAAATATCCCATAAGAGCTCAGGATTACGTTTCTGTAAAGTAAAGACTGAAATAAAAAGTAAAAGGAAACAAACTCAGCTGTCCTCAAATTCTTTTAAATTATAAAGGAAATTTGTTTGTTTATGTACCTGAAAACTCTAGCTTTAGGGCTGGCTTCAGGTGAGATTAGAGCAGTTTCCCAGGATCTCCCTGGATATTCTGATGCAATGGGACTGGGTTTTTATCACTCACTTAAATTTGGGAAACAATCGACTAGAGGAACAAATAATGTGAACAGAACCAGTTTTTCATCCTCTAGCTTGTTTTCTCTACCTCCTCAGTCTTGATGCCACTCTAAGCAAACTCTCTTCCTTATCATTGAACAATGATTGCCAGCAGCCTTTGGAAAGATATGGTTACAGGAACAAACCCAACAACAACAACAACAACAGCAACAAAAAAAAACACAAAGAGATTTCATTTAATCCACAGCTCAAAGAGTAATACAGAAATTGAGTCTTGTTGTTCTTGACTGCCTGTTTTGGTTTATGGATCTATCACTAAATTATTCACAGTGGTCAGAGGGAAAAAAGATAGACTGCCTTAAGAGAATTAGACATCATCTCTAGATTTTGAGTTGGGGTTAATCTTACCTGGGAAGAGTCTGGAGGCTGTTAAGGAAAAAGAAAGAGCTAATAGGGAAACAACAGGTGTTTTTTATATTTTCCCTAAAAGGATCATACTGGGTGTAAAAGGAGCGCTTTGGGTCTGATAACCACAAAGGTCACAGATCCATGATGGTGAAAGTGTTCTGAAGTCCATTAACTTGCCCTCTCTCCAGGAGAGTCATTCTTGCTTATGTACACATGGTCAGCCACAGGGCATAGTTCTTTAAAGGAGGCTGGCACAGCATGGAGCAGGGCTGTAGTGGTCTTCAACATAATTTGTAAATTGATGGAACAAACCCTTATTAGTCATGTATTTTTATTTTTATGATTATTGATTTTTTTAGTTCTATGAATTTTAACACATGTGTAGATTTATGCAACAACCATCACAATTGGGATATGGATAATTTCCACAACTCCAAAGAATTGTATCATGCTATCCCTTTATAGTCAAAGTCACACCCTCCTCTAGCCCAGTCCCTGAAAATCACTATCTGTTCTCCATCACTCTAGTTTTATCTTTTGAAAATATCATATGAATTGAATCATAAAGTAGGTAATCTTTTGAGGTTGGTTTCTTTCGCTCAGCACATTGCCTTTGAGATTCATCCACGTTGTTGCTTATATCAATATTTATTCCTCTTTGTTGCTGTTTGCTTTGTTTTGTAAATTTTTTATTAGAAAAGTTGTAGGTTTACAGAAAAATCATGCAGAAAGTATAGAGTTTCCATATACCACCCCACACTAGTGTTGTGGCTTTGTCACAATTGATGAAACAATATTATAATTATACTATTAACTATAGTCCAGAGTTTACATTAGGTTTCATTTTTTGTGTTGTACAGTTCTCTGGATTCCTTATTACATATTTTTATTCTAGTAACCCATATGCAACCTAAAATTTCCATTTTAACCACTTTCAAATATACAATTCAGTTGTGGCTAATTACATTCACAACATTGTGTTACCACCACCATCGTTTATTGCTAAAATTTTTCCATCACTACAAATGTAAACCACCAATTAAGAAAGAGGTCCCTGATTCCCCACCCCCATGCCCACCTCTGATAATCTGTATTCTAGTTTCTGACTATGAATTTGCTTATTCCAATTATTTTATATCAGTGAGATCATGCAATATTTGTCCTTTTGTGGCATGTATCAGAACTTCATTTCTTTTTACAGCTGAATAATACTTCATTGTATGTACCAACTTTTGTTTATCCATTCATTTGCAGTGCTCCCACCTTTTGGCTCTTATGAATAATGCCACTATCAACATCAGTGTGCAAATATCTGTTTGAGTCCCTGCTTTCAATTCTTTTGGGTATATATCTAGAAGTGGGCTTGCTGTGTCATATGGTCATTCTATATTTAACTTTCTGAGGAATTGCCTCAGAAATCCTGAGGAATTGCCTCAGCTGCACCATTTTACATTCCCATATTTTAAAAATTGTAGCCATTATAGTGGTTGTGAAATGGCATATCTCATTGTCATTCTGATTTGCGTTTTTCTAATTGCAAATGATGTTGTGCATCTTTTTATGTGTTTATTAGCCATTTGTCTGTTTTCTTTAGAGAAATGTCTATTCAAATCTTTTGCCCATTTTTAATTGTGTTTGGGTTTTTTGGTTGTTGTTTATTTGGAGGATTTCTTCATATATTCTGGATATTGAACCCTTACCAGATATGTCGTTTCCAAATATTTTCTCCCATTGTGTAGGTTGTCATTTTGCTTCCATAATAAAGTTCTTAGAGGTGCAGAAGTTTTCAATTTTCATGATGTCCCATTTATTTATTTTTTCTTTTGTTACTTGTGCTTTGGGTATAAAGTCTTAGAAACCATTCCCTAACACAAGGTCCTGAATATTTTTTCTTATATTTTCTTCTAGGAGTTTTATAGCTTTGTTTCTTATATTTCGATCTTTGATCCATTTTGAGTTGATATTTGTATGTGGTATGAGATAGGGATCCACTTTCATTCTTTTTCATATGAATATCCAGATTTCCCAGCACCATTTGTTGAAGAGACTATTTTTCCCAAGAACAGGACTTGGCATCCTTGTCAAAAGTCACTTGGCCATAGATGTGAGGGCTCATTTCTATTCCATTGATTCATATGTCTGCTCTTGTGCAAAGACCACACTCTTTTAATTACTGTAGCTTTGTAGTAGGTGAGTCTCCTAACTTTGCTTTTCCATTTCAAGCTTGTTTTGGCTATTTGAAGTTCTTTGCAATCCCTTATGAATTTTAGGATCAGCTTTTCCATATCTGTAAAAATGATCATTGGAATTGTGGTAGGATTTGCATTGAATCAGTAGATCACATTTTGTAGTTTCACCAACTTTACAATACTAATTCTTCCAATCAATGAACAAGGATGTCTTTTCATTTATTTAGGCCTCTTAAATTTCTTTCAGCGATGTTTTGTTGTTTTCAGTGTACTAGTCTTGTACCTCATTGGCTAAATTTATTCCTAAGTATTTCATTCTTTTTTAAAAACATTTTAAAATTGAAGTTTACCATTCATCAATGAACATCTATAAACAATAGTAAAAGGTTTTTTATTGTTTATTTATTATATACCCCCCCTTTCTTCTTGTTCTTGCTGTTTTCATTGTTTTTTTTTTTTTTTTTTTTTTTTTTTTTTTTTTTTTTTTTTTTTTTTTTTTTTTTTTTTTTTTTTTTTTTTTTTTTTTTTTTTTTTTTTTTTTTTTT
>PVKH010022133.1:0-14172 GCA_004027955.1 Chaetophractus vellerosus
ATCATGACCGAACTTGCCTCTTCTTCAAAGGGCATGATGCTGCAGGTCATTGGTCTAGACTGTTTGCACGGTCCAGAGAACAGCCTTGATGTAACCCTTGCTCCGTCAGAGCCACACCACCAGCCGTGCAACTGCAGACTGTAGGGGGACATTGGAGATCTGTATTTGAAAAGAAGTCTGTCTGATTTTGCCATTGTGCCTTTTCACTCATCGATCGAATGAATATCGAACCTTCTGTCGTTGCATGTGTGAAATAGATAGCTTAGCAAGCACTTTTGTGCCCAACCTGTGCAGTGGGCCAAAAGGTTTTCCTTCTAGTCTCAAGAATTTTTTCTTCAGACTTTATGATTTCTTGCAAGCTTAAATTCTTTAACTGCTTTTATCTAACTGTTATGATGACCATTTCAGTTACTTCATAAGGAAGGATTTTCTTCTGGTGTTAGAAGAAGCATTTTCTCTTCTGTCAACTGTGTGTGTTTTCTTTTGTTGCTTTTTAAGATCTTCTAGCTTCACTCATTTGTAATTGGAAGTGGTGTAACTTTTACTATACCCTTTTTAAACCATAAAGGTGAGGTATCGTTTTAATGAGATGATTAGATGATGCCTAACATTTAACAGGTTTAATTCCAGAAAGGTGAACTTGAACTGCCTGAAGGTAATTTCAGTGATTTGTAAGAGTAAGTAAACCAAATAATCACATTGATTATAAGTTGCTAGAATAAAATGTTAAACAAAATTGTTTGATAAGCTCTGTTAGAGGAAATTTTTTTTTGTTTGCTTTCCCCTTTTTAAAAATGTGTAAAAGTGTTATTCTGGAGCATTGAGATATACTTAAAAGTACATACATGCATTACTATGATTTGGTGTGTTAAACAAATACCACATATTTTAGGTTTATCTGTTATGACTTGATTTAATTAGAAAGCATACAGTATGAAAACATGTTCTTTATGCTTAATTTTTAATACAACTTACAGCTTGTCATCAATAACCGATGTTAACAATAATAGATGGAAGCTCTACCACTTGCTCATTCTAAAATGTATTTTTTTTCTGAGTCCTCATACAATTAGAATCACTTCAAAATGCCTAAAATGCTTATCTTCAGGATATTGCTTAGCAAGCATTGTCTGTATGTGCCATCAGTTTTTGTTTTGTTTAGTGTTAAGAAACCACTCTCTCATACTTCCAGGCATACCTATTTTCTCTAATTGCCACAGGCAAAGGGGAGGCCCATGAAAGAATAAAGAAGGTTACTGAGACAGATGAAACATAATTCACAATGAGAACTCTTTTCATCTAGCCTTAAGTAGCAGAGGATTACTTCCAAACTGAATTTTGTAGCAGAATGTATGAGCTGGTTTTATTAACATATAAGGACAGGCCAAAGGTAGAAAACCTATTTCCCTTCCAGCTCTGTGGTGGCTTTTTTCTGAATGTCTCTTTGGGGGTTGTATTTTGTTCTACCTCAAATAGAAGATACACAGATCAGAAGAGAGTCTGAAGAAACGGAGGGAGTAGACGGGGAGTGTAGGAAATAAGAAACTTTAAGCAATAAAACCTGAGATTTTCTATACTAGATAATGATAATGATGAGTTAAATATAACTCATATAATATAATGTAGAAACATTCTTTGGCATGCACATGAAATAAAGTCAAACTTTTTTTTTTTCAACAAACGTAAGAGCTGCAAAAGCAGGTAAATTTTATTTCATAAACTTAACTTATATATCTTTAAATAAAATTTTTTCTCTGTTTTATAGTCGTAATTTCAAATGGTTTGTTAGATTTCCAGATGCTATTTGTTGGCTTTTTAAGGGTTTTAATAGCAAACTTCAGTTGAGTAGGTATGTATTTATGTGGATATTTTACTTGTTTTCATTTGTTTGTTTTGTTTTTTAATGATTAGGATTTTATTTGATCTTCATAAAATGCTTATATTTAAATATCAAGAAGTTTTACTCCCTTTTTTTTCCTAATGAGTTCTAATTTTAAATTAACTAAAAGAGAGGCAAAAAATGTACTTGATAAATGTCTCTGCATCATAAGAAAACCTCAGACTACAAAATTTACTGCATTCCTTAGTTTTAAGTGGATTTATATTTAAATCAACCATTTGGATTTAGTTATTCCTGGAAATCTCTTTTTTTTTTTCTGGTTGTTTCATTTTCTAGTATTTTATAGAATTTACAGTGGAAGTAGTTTTCTATCTGTAGAAGTAAAAGTATTCAAGTTTTCTGCTTCCATACTTACTGTTTCAGAACTAACAACAAAGTGCTATTTCTCTGCTGTATTTTGTCAATTACAGTTTATGATTCCAGAAAGTAAAAAAAAACACCAACCAAAAAAACTACATTCTAAATTGAGGTATTTTTCAAGATAAAGGATACATTTCACATTTCAAATATTGTAAAGAATACTTAGACTGTACTAAATGTATTTATTTATTCTCTGGAAGAGGACATAAAGACTATATTATACTACTACTTCTTTTTATAATTTTTCATAAAGCACAATAATGTGGTTCTTTTTTATATATCAATTTTATAACTCACATTAACTAAAATGACTTCACTTATATTGGCTTTATAGCTGTAAGTTTAATAACATATGAAAAAAGATTATTTCATCTTAAAATTTGTTACAACTGTTAATAAATATGTATTATTGCATCAAAGAATTGCTTTTTATCAACTGATTTTTCACTTCTTTTTATGTTGTGATTGAATTGGTATAGTCCAAAAGGCAGTAATTTATAGATAAAAGAATGTGACTATTTCATAACTTCAGGGAAGAGAAAAAATTCATGTAATCATTATTTATTTGTTAATTAAAATAAAAATCTTCCCTGCCTTCCCTACAAAAAATTACTGGATTAAATCACATAAAATTCATGTTAAAAGCTTAAAAATGTATTTTGTCAGGTATTTTTTTAGAATATTCTTTTCTATGCTTTTGTTAATACAAACAAATACAAAATATTTGTATTACAAAAACAGAAGTAGGAATTTCAAAAGAAAATTATAAAGTTTTTTTATATTTAAATATCAAGATATAGATATAAATATAGATGTCGATACGGTAATTATTGCAAGATCATCTTCAGAGATTTTCCTATTTATAGTTTTCTATAATTCTTAATAATTATAGAAACAGCTCAACGTATATACTTTCATTTGGTAAACTTTTCCACTTCTGCTGTTATTTCATAATTATTGCTTTATGCAATTTCTTTGAATTATTATTTCTTTCCAAATAATTAGTCATTAGAAAATATAAATGAAATGAATGAAGACTGAAACCATATTTTTAATTAAACATAGTTAAGGGATAGGAGAAAACTTTAAGAATGATGAAGTTGTTTAAATATTGCGGTTCATAGCATAATTTTTTAAAATAATAGGTATTATATTATTCATGGTTAAACTTAAAATCAAATGGGGCCTGTTGAATGATATATCTAAAAGTAAAATTCATTTGTACTCCTTGCATTTGATAAAATATTATGGGAAATATCGTTTTAATCTGAGGTGAAATTTTGTTTTACAATTGAATGTCAACTTTTAAAAAAATAACATTATGCATCCTGAAAACGCTGCCATTTTATTTATATATATATATACTTATTTATTTAATTAGCCTGTATATTAAGCATAGTGTTGGGGAAAAAAACTTTAAGAAGAGGTCAGTATATTTTTTCACGCATAACCTTTGGAGAATTAACCTCTGTTTTATTCAAAGCATATTTACTATGTTTCACACCAGAATAGTTTTCATCTGGCAGCTTTCTTCTTTCTGCCCTTCCCCAAAACGCATTTTGCTATAAACTTCTGTACCAATCACTGAGACAGACGCAGGCAGAGGTAGCAGTTTACGAAGCAGCCCTGCGAATGTAAAAAAATCAGACTTTGATTTTATAAGACAAGCTGGATAGGAGTCAAAACTGCCACATGCAGTGTGAAAAAATGCCACCCTGGTGTGAACAAAAGGTTTAAAATGGAGTCAAGAAGCGTGCAAGCTCGATGTCTAAGCTTTTCCTGTGAATTGTCTGCCACAAGCTGCAGGGTATCAAGTGGGCTGGGAAGAATAGAGAGCTCTTGGAAGCTACAACTGAGAAACATCGGCAGTCAAATGTGTTAGTTTTTTTTTTTTAATGTTGTTTTGTTTTGTTTTGTTTTGTCTCATCTAGGCATCATTACACTAAATTGTTTTACCAAAAACATAAAACAATCCAAAAAAAGTCACATAATGTGTGAAGAAACTGTTGCTTACAAATGAATTGTTAGCTTTTTTTTCCCCCCTGGATTCCTTCATTTATAGCAAAGTAAAGTTACCAAGTGTACATTTTAAATTCCTGTTTTGTGGGCCTGAGTTTTGTTTACCAAAGGGTGAATAAGGAAAGAGCTTCATAAAATCCTGGCTATTAGAGTAAAAAATAGAATTATAGAACTCATGTTTTTTTGATTAGCCTCTGAATTACCATGCAAAGAACAGAGGAAAAAAGACTAAGAGTTCACTATTGGAAATAAGCATTTCATTTCTTAATTTAAAAATGCAATGATCACTTTGAGTGACTATTCAGCAGGAATGATCCTTTGTAAAACATACTTCTACGGTATACTAATATCACACCTGTCCTAATATTTTGTAATGTAAAAATTTACTCCACAACCAAAATATTGTTAAAGACATGGTTAGACCATCACCATTTGCTTATATACAAGAGGTAACTAAAAATAGGCAACTCAATTTTAAGGACAATTAAAAAGTATACCACCGTGACATAATCCCCACTTCAATAATCTTAATATGTTTATAAATGTACAACTCTTTGAATGTTAATTACATGATAAATTACGAATAGCATTTAAAGGAAGCAACATTTCCTAGGTGATTGTGATCTAATCAATACAAGGCATCTAAATGCAACAAGAAACATCTTGATGAACATTTGAAAAGATCCTTAAACTTTGAAGCCAGTTTTATTACATTTGCATCTTATCTCTTATTAAAGATTGGGTCTAAAGCCAGAAAATCCCATTGGTTATGAATGCAGGTCAAGACAGGAACATTTTTCTATTTACTCTTTGTAACACTGGATAGAAATCAATCTGTTACTTTCATTATAACCACACAATCAATTCCATTTAAAGCATAATACAACAGCCAAGTCCAAGGACAATATGGATCCCTGGAAAATGCTCATACCATTTGCAAGGCTGTATTTAATGTAGCTCCCGGTGAATTGTTTTCTTTCTAATTAGTGTACATGGACAGTCAAAGCAAATATACTAAAACTGATATTGCAACACAGCTTCCAACCAAAAATTAAGTATACAATCTATGTCAAAGTTCCATTATAAAAAATCATCCTTTTTAAACAATGAAAACCTTATAAGGAAGAATTGTTTCAACATTGTCACATATAATGTGACTCAAGATATTATTATATAGCTATTTTGATATATCAAGAAAAATTTACACACAGCAAAAATTCTACCTTGAAATTAGTACGTGAGTCCTTTGTTTAAATACCACCTTCCTCCCATCTCTCAAGAAATGCCTTTATTCTGGCCAATCTTGTCTTGCCTCAAAATTATCAAGATTTTTGCTTCTAAGAGTTCTCTTGCACAAAACATATCTCAGTTAACAAAAGGAATATGTTCATTGTGTACTCCATTTACTCATAATGCAATTGTCATTTCAATTTTTAAAAATATCAAATCTAAGACAATTTTCATATTTGTAAGTTATGTGGAAGCACAAGATAAACCACTGTACACCAGCACTTACATTGGCTGAATGAATTCTTCTCCCTTTAATTTATAAAGGAGGACATTCTCCTTCTCACATCACCATTAAGTATTTATATTTAAATGGTCTCCTGAGTTTTATGTAGTAAATGCATGTCCTTAAGAAGCACACATGTTTAATTCTCTCAGATAATAATTTAAAAAATATATTTGGTATTCAAAATGCATTCCTGTTCCTACCATAAAATAAGGATAATTCAAATTTTAATCAAACCATTTGGCTGTTTTATAGAAAACAATATATGTTGTTTAGTGCAAATCACATGACCCTGAATTTCCTAATTTGGGTACATTTTCTCCAATTAGAAAAATACAATTCTAAATTCTATATCAATGTTTTATTCTTGCTGCAAAACATTAAGAGGACATGCTTTCATCTCATTATTTGGTAATGTTTTTATTATAAACAATTGTTAAAATTCTCTTTCTAGTTCCAAGGACTGCACTTGCTCAAACACAGCCTATAAATAAGGGCTGAGCTGTGAGGGCACTCCAGCATATACTAAGGTCCTCTAAATGTTTCCTATCAGAAAGGGACTCCTTATTGCTCTGTCTCCTGCCTACGTAAGCAATGGCTAATGAACTTGATGTCACACCCTCCAGTCCATATGTCACTGCATAGAAGACATTCTCCTCCAAGCCACTTCCAGAACCCAATTTCTGATAGCCTGAATGGCCTTGAATGGGGCTGCAGGTCAGTTGTGTTCCCTTGCTTTTGATGGCTTCCATTGCTGAGAGCTCCTAAGTCCATTCGGTTTCTCTTCCATTTATCTGCCAGGCTACTTTCTTCAGGCTGAGCAGATGTCAAATTCAGAGATTATGTATACAAATTGTGCTTTGGGCATGAATGCATTTAGAGCAAATTTGGAATGTGGAAATCAGAGCTAGATAAGCCAATTGACTTACAAATCAGAGGACTTCATCCTCAGAGGCTGGATCAAGAGAGAGACATCATTTTAGAGTAAGGATTAGCTTGGGCCATTCTCAATATAATCATTTAAAAAGCAGAAAGGTCATTTCAAGTAGGTGAGGCAAACTTAAATGGGAGATGGCTATCACTACGATGTTTAAACAGACAAGCTTACCAAAAAACATATGTGCTTATTGTAACATACTTATTTTATTATTCTGGATTTTAACTTGTATGTTTCTAAATTTTCCTGAAGTTACACAGGTAGGTCTTTACAACTATGGCTTTTAAATTTTCATACCCTGACACAGTATTTAACTTTAGCTTTGGGCTTGGTTTTGTATTCAACTCTATCATACACTCTTGTTAATGACAGATAAACTTCCTGAAATACAGTAACAGGCTCATCCTTCACATTCTATTTGAGATTGTCTGGAATGCCAGGGTTTCCTAAAGGATGATCTGCCTTATTTCCTCATTGCTTTCTTTTTCTCTAACATTTGAAAACCAAATAGGGCTAATATGTCACTTATCTTTCTTAAAATTAAATTTGTTCAAGGAAGCTCAGTTTTAATATAGCAATTGATATAGTATACTTTTTTATATTGAAGGGATTTTAAAGAAATATAATCAGTGAAATTTACTATTATTTTTCCTTTGGATGCATTAAATTTTGTCAAAAAGAATGAGTGTGAAATTAACGAATTTCAAAAAGTTAGCATTTTAAAAATTTGAAAAACCTTATAAATAGTATTTTATGTGTCACAAAGTCATTGGTCCTTGCTAAATATGCTCATAATTTGTCTTAAGTAGGCTATGAAGACTTTATATGCTTTCACTATTGACTGGACTGTAGGTTAATATCTCTCAGCTATACTACTCTCTTATCAAAGAACATGTGTCAGTACAGTTTGGAAAAAAGAAAACATATATCTTAGTGAACATTATTTCTCAAAGCAAAGCCTCAATTCAAATCCATTTTTAGAAGCCCAATGTACTGGTTCTTGCTTCTCAATTTCTGCTTAATAATTTTAAAATTACAATTTAGAAATTAGGAATGCTATCGTCTTAGCTATTAAAAGCCAACAGTTATATATGTTTCACTGGAAAACATTGTTTTGAAAATGGAAAACCATAGACCTCTAAGCCCATATTTTATTGGGAAAAAATGCTGAATAGAAGTTAGAGCATGATAATATTTCTAGAGAGCATTATTTCTTCCCATAGGCTCAAACAGAAAATCATATACAGTTTGAAAGATTATGCTAAACCATGGAAACTTGCAGAAAACTGGAAACTGTTCTTTGGAGATGTGAATAATTTAATAGAGATCTATTCTTAAAATACATTTTTCTGAAATAACAAAATAGATATTGACAATATTTAATAACCAATAGTCCTTTTGTCTTAAATCCACATTCATTCAACTAATTTTTTCTAAATTGCCTATATGCTTTCCCAGTTTGTGAAGACATTCCTTCACTCAAGAGATATTGTTGAGTATCTATTTAGCAATGATTCATGTGCTAAAACATAAGGGCAGACTTTAAAAAATAATGTGAAGGCTTTTTATATGTTGTGATGGAGAATAATAGGGGTGAGAAAGAGAAGGTGCTACATAGATAGGGTAGTCAGAAAAAGCAGAAAGGAAAGGCTTCCAGAAGACATTACTTGTAATGAGATTTGAAAAACGAGAGCCACCTAGTGAGGAAAAGGACAGAGTGCAAATTTTCCCCTGTTGAAGGAAGAGCTGTGTGAAGGCCTTAAGGCAAGAAGATACTTGATATGCCAGAAGCAGTAGGAGGATGTTAGACTCCTGGAACACAGCCATGCAGTTGAGGAGTGACCTCAGACCAACTTGAATGGGTAAGGAATGACCTTACCACTCAAGGACTTACAGGCAATAGGGAGGAGTTTTGATCCTACTCCCAGGACAGTAAACACCTACTGCGGCAGAGACTCTCAAGAATGCGGCATGAGATGTGAAATTTCTTTTAACCTCCCTAGGTTCTAGGGCCATCAATTACAACCCAAAGTATAAGGTAGTGTGATATTTTTAAACAATATCAAAAAGCATTACATTATTTGGTAAATAATTCAGGCCTTCTAATTTTGTTTAATTGAATATTAGAATCTTGGGACATTATGGTTTTTGTTCTCCAGAACAATTCCTTCCTAAAAGTCAATACTAACTTTGGCTACCAGATGAGACATTTGATTCTGGAAGCAAATTTATGTAACGGTCTCTAACCAGAACAGGCACATCCCCTGAATTTGTCTGCTTGCCTGGTAAAATAATTCACCACTAGATCATTTTACTTCATTATATCTTTTTTAAAAATATTCAACTCAAAAATTTAAGGGCATAATAAATACATATTAAAAGGACTGACTTAAGTACTTACAGTTATTAGCAAATGAATGGGTTGAACAGCACACATATAGTTTGCTTCTTTTTGCTACAAATAAACATGATACCGTTTTCTATTTAACAATATCCAAGAATATTCTATTAAAATATGGTTTACTTTTTAAGTATTTTTAAATTAACTGCTTACCTTAGAATGATTTAGGGAAGATAAAATATATTTATTAAAAGCAATAAGAGCAAAACTTTAAAGATTGGATAAGCAGTTGGGATCATTATTAACAGGTTGTGGCCAAATCAGGATAAGAAAATTAATAAAACACAACTATTAGGCTAAATTACAAGGTGTTTTTGTTAACTGAGATACTTAATCACAAGTTTCATTATACTTTTTCAGGCCCTTAAAAACAAACCATTATATAGCACTATAAATTCTATACATTAAGCACATGATTAATAACAACATGTTTTAAATTTACCATGGAAGTATTGAAGTTGACCTTTTTTTCTGAAATACAACTTTATTCTGATTTGAAACATAAAGGAACGGGAATGACAGTAACAAACAAGACTTCACCACCGAATATTGTGATGTGACTGAAACTCAAAAAGGAAACAACTACATTCCAAAACATCTAAATGTGCAAGTCTTAAAAATGAAGGTATTTTTTTAACTGCCACATTCACTCTGAAGTCCATTCACCTCCTTCAGCATCCCAAAGATTAAACACATGTTCTGCTTAGCTATATAATAAAGTGGCAAATGAGCTGCACCACTGATATTGCAAGACAGCTACCTATAAACCTAGACTTCTGATGAAGCTCCAGCTTCACTTTCTAACGGGTCATCATCCTTATCCAGCAGAGCAGTTGTCTGAGAAGCCTCTAAGTCATGTTCAGAGCTGCCAGAGCTGGGTCTGTGACCACCTCTGGTGGAGCAAAAGCAGGCATGGTAACAAACTCCAAGTTAGGTTCTCCAATCAGCTTTCTAGCAAGCCAGAGAAGGGCTTCTCAAAGTTGTAGCTACATGTATTAGTCAGCCAAAAGGGATGCTGAGGCAAAGTACCAGGAATCTGTTGGCTTTTATAAAAGGTATTTATTTAGGGTAGAAGCTTACAGTTACAAGGCCCTAAAGAGTCCAACTCAAGGTTGCTTCCTCACTAAGTCTGTTGCCATATGTTGAAGCAAGGTGGCAGGCAATGTCTGCCTGGTTTCTCCTTCCTTCTTCCTCTTAAGGCTCCATGGGTCCAGCTTCTTCTGATCTCAGCTGTAGGCTGGCATAGGGCTCATCTCTTTTCCGAGAGCTTTAGCTACTTGAGCCTTCTTTCGGTCACATGGCAGGACTGAAATGACCAAGTTCTCTCCTCTTCCGTGTCTTCTTCTTTGCATGTCTGTTTCTATCAGCCCACTAAGGGCTCAGGGACTCAACCCTGAGTTATGCCCTACTGATGTGGTCAAATCAAAGCCCTATACTTGATTTACTTAAGTAAATGTAAAGCCTTTGAATTTAATACAAAGTGTATCATGCCCAGAAGAACAGACCAATTTACAAACTTAATCAATATCTTTTTTGGAATTCATAAATAATATCAAACTGCTACACTCTACCCTCTGAATTCCAAAAAGACATTACAATATATATTTTAAATCTTATTTGAGTAGCCATGTTAAGTACAAAATCACATCACAATCAGTTTATAGAAATATAATTTGTCTTGGGGCAAAGTCCCATCTGGCTGTAGACTTGTGAAACTTACAAGACAATTTATCTGCTTCCAATATACAAAGGGACAGATATAAGATAAACATTTGCATTACCATGAGGAGAATTTGGGAAGGAAACATGAGTCATTGGTCCCCAGCAGTTTTGAAAACATGTAGGGCATACTTCATCAGATTTCAGAGTCTGACAGTGAGGCCTTGGGGCCTCATGGAAGTCCACCCTTTCCACAGGCTTGCCCAAGGGCCATTTTCTTAGTTCCACCCTCATCATCATCTGGGTGGTGGCTGAGCTTCAGATCTCACCCTTCAAGAACACTGGAGCTAGAGCTACTCTTTCCCCAATCTCTAGGGTACAGTCTCAACCTCCTTAGTACACTGAGGTGGCAGCTACAGTCTTCCTAATCTATGGCATATAGACCCAACCCTCTCAGAACAGTGAAGCACTGGAATGTCGACCTCACTCTCGCCAACCCTTGGGGAATGTGCTCATGCTCTCTGTAACCTTGGGCAGCAAAACTCTCTCTGAACAGTGGGCTGGAACATCCACCCTCTTCAAATGCTGGGGCAAACTCACCCTCTCTATACAAATGGGTGGGATTCCTCTCTTAATTCTAGACCTTAGCTTCCATGATTTTCCTCTTAAAGCCATTCTTCCTTCAATCCATCCCCTCATGTTCAGGCTGACAGTAGTTTTGTTCATACAGATCTCACAAAAAGCTTGTTGGTTTAGCATGCAGGAAGCTGAGGTCCAAGCCATCAGACAGTAACACTTTCCACAAGTCTTTCCTGGATAACTGCATTTTCAATCCCAGCTTACAAGTTCCAGGTTTAGTTAATTCCTCAAATAGATCACTATCGTCTGGGAGCTTGATCCAGAGGCCTGGAATTTCCAGAATCAGTTTCTGTTTTCCTTGTGCCCAACAATTCAATTCTTAGCTTATTTCTTTCCTCTAACATTTTGCTATAAGCTGTAAGGAGAAGTCAGGCTGCACTTTCCACATTTAGTTTGGAAATCTCCTTGGCTAAATGTCTGTATCAGTGAGCTAAAGGGGTGCTGATGCAAAATACCAGAAATCTGCTGGCTTTTATAAAGGGTATTTATTTGGGGTAGAAGCTTACATTTACCAGACCATAAAGCGTAAGTTACTTCCCTCACCAAAGTCTGTTGCCATGTGTTGGAGTAAGATGGCTTCTAATGTCTGCACGGGTTCATGCTTCCTCTTCCTCTAAAGGCTCCGTGGTCCCAGCTTCTTCCAATATCAGCTGTAGACTGGAATAAGTCTTGTCTCTCTTCCAGGGCTCATTCCTCTCCAGGCTCAGCTGCTCTGCTCTCTCCACAATGCCAGCTATAAACTAGCAGGCGAATGGCTTGTCTCTCTTCCTGGGGCCTCTGACCAATTTACAAACATAATCCAATATCTATTTTTGGAATTCATAAATAATACCAAACTACTACAATATGCAAGTATGTAATTTTCAAATTCTGCCTTCCATATAATATCACGAGTCTATCTTGCTAAGTCCTCTGCAACTTTAAAACACAGATTGCCTTTCCTCCAGTTTCCAATAATAGTTTCATCATTTACTTCTAAGGCCTCATCAAAGGCCTATTTAGCATCCATATTCTTACCAATGGTCTCTTCAAAGAAATCTAGGCATTTTCTATGAAGCATCTGACAATTTCTTGAAAAAATACCCTTTACCCATCTATAAAATCATTCCAGCATTTTTGGTACCCCACTCCCCTGGTACCAAATTCTGTATTAATCAGTCAAAAGGGCTGCTGATACAAAGTAACAGAAGTCTGTTGGCTTTTATAAAGGTATTTATTTAGGGTAGAAGCTTACACTTCTAAGGCCCTAAAGTGTCCAAGTCAAGGTTACCTGCTCACCAAAGTCTGTTGCCACATGTTGAAGCAAGATGGCAGATGACATCTGCCTGGTCTCTCCTTCCTTCTTCTTCTTAAGGCTCCATGGGTGGGCCCAGCTTCTTCTGATCTTAGCTGTAGGCTGGCATAAGGCTCATCTCTCTTCCAGGGGAAATAGCTGTTTGAGTCTTCTCCTTTCTGTCACATGGCAGGACTGAAATGACCAAGTTCTCTACTCTTCTATGTCTTCTTCTGTATGTGTCTGTTTCTATCAGCCCATCCAGGGGGCAAGAACTCAGTCCTGAGTCATGTCCTACTGACATGGTCAAATCAAAGCCCCAATCTTGATTTAATTAAGTAAACGTAAAACCTTTGATTTTAATACAATCAAAGGGCATCATGCCAGAGAAAAGACCAGTTTATAAACTTGATATCTTTTTTGGAATTCATAAATACTATCAAAGTGCTACAGTACTGCTACAGTACTATGACATTTCTACTTTTGGCAGAAATGTCATAGTACTGAAGATTCTTCTTTCGATGGAAGATAGTGGATTTTGCCTTAACTTTCCTGTCCTTAATATCTACTTTGATGCCACACAACATGATGGGAATGTTTTCACACACTCATATAGATTTCTATGCCAATTAGGCACATTCTTGTAAGTAACTCTCGATTTTACATCAAACATTATAATAGCACATTGGGTTTGGATATAATAGCCATTTTTCAATCCACTGAACTTCTCCTGACCAGCTGTGTCCCATACATCAAATTTGATAGGTCCTCTGTTGGTATAGAACACAAGGGTATGGACCTCAACACCCAAGCTAGCTACATACTTCTCAAATTTACCAGTCAAATGTTGTTTTACAAAAGTAGTTTTTCTGGTACCACCGTCGCCAACCAATAAAAGTTTAAATGAACTTGGGGTTCTCCTTGGGATAGCCATCATGATGGTTCTTCCAGAAGTATCTCCATGCCCCATCTGACTGAGGGCAGCATTGACATTTTTAATTGGGGCTTATCTTTATTTGAATTTCTCTCCAAACAAATATCCTTCCCCTCTTGAAAGAAAAATGTACAGACATAACCCCTTCTGGAGATTTATGTATAAGATGAAAATAAGGCTGCAATTCTTAAATGCAGAAATTTTCACTTAATGTTGAGAGTGCACTTTTATAAATATATTAAGTATTTTTGTTTCTATTTAAAGTTTTCAATAAGGGTCAACTATATCAATATTTATACTCTGAAATGCCCTTTAAATGTTCAATTTGATAATTCTAACTTAAACCAGAGAGTTAAATTTGTCAGTCTATTTAAGAACTTATCAATTATATCACATCAGTTTATTACATTAAAAGCTTTTACTGGGGTAAGAGGAGGGAAGAAAGAGCAGATCTCAAAGTGAGTTTAGAGACAAACATCCTTGCAGCAATTTCAGAGTAGCTAGCTCTGAACACATTGAGACTATAAAAGGCTCAGA
>PVKH010022134.1:0-14167 GCA_004027955.1 Chaetophractus vellerosus
ATCCTGATCTGAAAGGTGCCAGAGAGGACTGATGGAAAACAGGAGTGACTGTGATGGTTTCGAAGTACTTGTGCTCTTCACCCTACAGTTTATCTCTTCTCTCTCCTTCAGCTCTTCAGGACAGGCAGAACAGAACAAGCCAGGAGCTGGCCTCAGACCCTTTCCTGATATGAATTACCAAATACAGTAGCAAACACCTCCAGGGGAGTATGAGCTAAAAGCTCTACTACTTCAGAAACAAAATCACAACTTGGAAGACACATATCATGTAAAGATGAAGAAGTGATGAATTTATTTATTCAAAATAAGCATATTCAATTAATATAGGATCTAAGGGAAGATGTTAGCTATATAAAACAGGGTGTGGAAATAAACAATAAAATAGAGACAAAGGGAAATATTAGGTTTTAAAGAAATAATAATTGAAGGAAAACAGTGAAATCAGATTGTTAAATGGTAAGATAATATCAGCTTCAGAATAAAATTATGAGTTGGGAGAAGAAACTTAATAACTTTTCCAAAAGGCAGTAGTAAAGCATTAAGAAATAAAAAATTCCAAATAGAAAATATTTTTCCTTTAATTGAAAGATTTTCTGATATTAAGCCAATCTTGCTTTCCTTGGAATAAACGTTACTTGGCCATGTTTTATTTTTTCTTTAAACTGTGAGATAGATCAACATCTTTGTCATTATATTATCCATTACATTTTTAAATCAAGGTTTACTAACCTGAAAAAAATAATCGGATAAAGTTCCCTCTTTTTAATTCTTTAGAAGACAGTGCAAATTATCTCTTCCTCCAAAACTTCTCTGTAAAACCACCTGGACCTGGTAATCCTTTCATCTCATACTGTACATCTGTGCTGCATTATTAGTCAACCCCTCCATGCTACCATCTAATTCACTAATTCTCTCTCCAACTGTACCATAACTTAGATTTTTTTCCTTTCTTCTTTCCTTCTCTTCTCTCTCTTTTCCCATCCCAAACAGGGTTGCAGATATCCCAGGAGGAAAACAGATAACACATTCAAATTAGGATAAACTTAGGAGGGTTTAATAAAGGGTCATTTACAAAGGTGAGGACAGTGCAATATTCTGTGCTAGTAACATAGACCAGAAGGAACGAAGGAAAGGAGTTATTACTGAAACCCAGAAGGAGAGGGTCTTATGGAGAAGTCACCTTGGCTTCTAAGGGTGCTGCAGAGAGAGGGCAAATAAAAATCTTAATCTCACTTTCATTTCCCTCATCTCTTCCCAGGACTCCCCTCAGATGAACCCAAGAGAAGTCATTTGAGCTAATGCATACAGGTCAGCCCCCAGGGGGCAGTGGCAGTGTGGAGAGATAAGAGATGTTATCCAGCACACTGACCTTCATCCAATCATGAAAACTGAATGCTCAAAAATAATATCTATATGAAGAAGACCAAGTTTTTCATAACCAGTTTGACACGGATGCAATGCATGGTAGAACATGTCTGAAGAAAACCAAGGGCATTTATAATCATGTGTTTACTCATTTGTTTCTGTCAGCACGCAAAGAACTGAGACAGCTTGCTCATCTTCTTATCACTAACACCCAGTCCAAAACCTAGGGTAAAGTGTGCTCAGTAAATGGTAGAGGAACAAAAGAGCAAACAAACAGTGTGAGCGTGAGCAAGTCAAGTGACCTTTTGGATGCTCTTTCTTTGAGGAATGAGTGTCTGCACTGGATGGTCGCTAAGTTTCATAAGAACACTGGCCATCCTTGTGTCTAGACCCTAAGATGCATCTCTTTCATCCTTGTCAATGAACTCTGAGAATGCCCTTTTTTGTCCTTCAGGAGCCTGGGCATTCCGATTGGCCTACAAAAGCCTTAACAGGAACTGGAGCATTTGGGCAAAGTTAACAAGACAGCCCAGATCCCCATAGCCTCAACACACTCCTGGCTCAATAGCTCATTCATGCCCTTGTTAATTCATGGCTCCCTCATCCCAGCTGCCCTGCTGCAGCCTCCATGGCCAAATTTCCAGCTATTCAGAAAAGCACAGCTGCCTCTGCTGCAGGAACACTCTGTCTTCTTCAGAAGCCAAGAATATTAGATGAGAGAGAGATTTTTGGATTCATCTCATCTGGTGCTCTATTAATTTACAAAAATTGATCTCTGCACATGCTAGTTAACGGGAAGGAACTACCATTTATTAAGTATCACTCTGTTATCTCAGCAAATCCCTGCAAAAAGCCTGATATATAAGGAGGCTAGGGATTGTACCATGTCTGTAGATTAGGCTCTAGGCAGGTGAGTCATTGTGAAGTTCTCCAAGCAAATGAGTAGCAAAGAAAGAGAAATAAAAGTCCAGTCTCCCTAATTCAAAGCTAGCTTTATTTTTGGAGCTTCTGCTGAACAATTACTGTATTCAGGACTTCACACATATGCTGGGCCAATTTTAGTGTGCTGAGATGGCTACCCTAACTGAAGACAGCTTAAAATCTTCTGTGCTTGCTGCTTGGCAGCTGACAGGTCTGTTGAACCAGCTATTTAATTCAATAGTAATAATAATAATAATAATAACAGCTAATATTTTGGCAGGGTATTCTGTGCCTGGTCCTATAATAAGACTGTTATCTACATTAACTCCTTTAAACCTTGAAATAACTTTCTGATGTAGGTGCTAATATTATTTCCATTTTAACCAATGAGGAAACTGAGGCACAGTGAAGTTAAATCAATTGGATAAGGTCACACAGACAGTGAGTGGGGAAGGTGGGATTCCAACACAGATAGTCTGGTTCTGGAGTCCATGTACTTTACTGTTTTACTCTGCCATCTCTCTCTACCACCTTGCAAGGAATGTAGGGCAAGCTTTTATTAGTAGCATTTATGGGTGAGGAAACTAAGGCTTAGAGAGTGGAAGTCACCTGCTGAGAAACATCGTGCTGCCAAAATGGTTAAAGAATGTGTCAAATGTATGCTCAGAGACAAAATTCTTACCTAAGTCCATTCTTCCCCAAAATATTTATCCATTTCTACTTCTTTGGGTACTTATGGGGAATGAAACAAGATAATGGGAATGAAGGCAAATGGTACAAAATAGTTCCTCAGCTACCACTGGTTTCCTTACCTTTTCAAAAGATTCTCTCTCCTTTCCACGCCTCCAGGGACACAAACCATAGTTTTTCCAATGAAATCTCACCTACTGTGAAGGCTCTAGTAACTGCTCTCAGCTTCACATGAATGAGTTGACCAGCTTCTCTATAAGATTAAATCTAGAAAGACCTTGGAACCCGCCACTCACTCCTCTCCTCTAAATAAGAAAAATGCTGAGCTAACTGAAAATCCGTACCCCTTCTTAGATCCCTCAGAGAATCAAGTTCACAGGCAAAGCACCATCCCTGTCTTAGTTTTGCCTGAGCTTCTATCACAAATACTACACAATGGGTTGCCTTACACAGAAGGAACTTACTGGCTCATGGTTTCAGAGGCTAGAAGACTTGCTTCCTCCCAGGACGGGCTGCCTTCTGGCTGCTGCCAATCCCAGGGTTCCCTGGCTTTCCCATCACATGGCGATGCCCTCTCCTTTCTCTTCCAGGTTCCGTTGACATCTAACTTCTGGCTCCTTCCCATGACTTTCTCTGACCATGCCTGAATTTCTGCTGCTTTAAAAGGACTCCAGTAATCTGATTAAGATCCTCCCTCATTCAGTTGGGACACACCTTAACTAAAAATAACATCTTCAAGAGACACTATTTACAATGGGTTCACAACCACAGAAATGCAGATTCAGAATATGTGTTTTTAGCAGTACATAATTCAATCTGCCACAAAACTGGATAGAAAGGTGAATACAGAGACGCATACCTTACCAGAGGCAGAAACCATAGTGAAACCAGCAACTGGTAAGAGTACTTTTAGGGTAATTGAATAATTGCTGGAAACAGAGCCATAGACTAGCTTCAGAGTTAAAAAGTTCCTTGGGGCTCAGCTTTCTAAGGGCCTCTTTGCTTTCATGAGTTTTACCTCCAGTAGCCTCACCAGGTTCTCAGGGTAAAGATTGGAGGAGCGACCATTTTGAAATACACCCAGAGCATAGGGTTCTATTTAGCAAAGGTCTGCCCTCAAGGGATACCATTTTACCAGAGCCTGAAGAACTTGGGTTTTACCAGAGGAGAAATGCTCAACTCCAGCCCCCTCAAGCCGTCCTGCCTCATATGAGGAGCAAAAGGCTGAGAAGCAGTGTTGAAGGTCACAGCCCAGGAGCACCAGCTGACTAAATGACTGGCACCTAATCACAGGATTCCTAAATGCTTCTCTTCTCCCCACCCCCACCCCCATTTACCACCACATCAACAGTGTTCCTGTGTACTAATAGGGGACTGAAGCTGAAAGACAACAAGTCTTAAGAAGGAATCTTTGTGGAAACCTGAAGTCAACGAAGGAGTTAAAAACAAGGACACCAAATGAAATTTTTAGCCTCTGATACCTGCAGCTACAGCAAAGAGTAGCCTAACTCCTAGCCTAAAACCTTACGCTAAAGTCCTATTTACCTAGGTTCCTTCAACAAAAGATGAAATCTAGAAGAGATTAAGATTCTGAAAGAAGAAATAGGGCGACTTACCCAAAGATAGTCTTGATTGGGGATCTTGGGTAGCTCAAGTTAAACAGAAAGTCCAAATGTCACCAAAATATGGGGTCAAGTATCAAAGGAAGGAGGAAGAGCTCAAGACATATGGTCAGAGACTACACATGTAATACCTGGATGGCAGCCTCTTTGTGGACATTAGAGAAATACGTCACTCCTCATCCTCCTCCCTTTCAACAGCTGTCTATTGGGCACTCATATGTGCCAGCTTCTGTGAGTACAAGGTGAATAAGACATAAGATCATTACCCTCAGGGAACTTAGGGTCTAGGGAGGATGGGGATAAACAGGAACTTACTACACAGGGTGAAAAACCTTGCAGTGGATCAGTGGATTATAGAATCACTTGGGCAGTAATTAAGAAGTAATGATGCAGGAACTGGATGTGGCTCAAGTGTTTGGGCCCCTGCCTACCATATAGGAGGGACAGGGTTCGAGTCCCGGGGCAATGGGAAGGAAGGGAGAAATAAATAAATAAATCTTAAAAAAAAAAAAAAGTAATGATGCCTTGGGGTCACCCCAGACCTTTCACAACAGAATTTCTAGAGGTGGGATATGAGAACCAGCATTTCTAAAAGCTCCCCAGATGATTTTAGGTGATTTCCAGGGTTAGAGACACACTACCAGAGCAATAAGCACAGGGTATTGTGCGGGGCCAGGGGAGGCGCTCCCAAACCCACCCTGAAGGAGAGCAAGGGCTGCCTGGAGACGTGATACCTAAGCTGAGGCCTGAAGTAGAAGCCAGCCAGTCACAGGAAAGGTGGAAAGGATGTCCAGTGAAACTTGAAGACCTGGAAGTAATCTCAAATCTCATTTTAACTTGGTCACTACCCCAGCCCAGTGTTGCTGACTAATGAGATGCACACTGAGCAATTTAGAATGGAAATCTCTCTTCACTCAATCTGTAAATCCAGTTCTCCTAGAGAAAATAGCTGATGAGGACCACAAGGACATCAGTCCCACTGAAAACTATATCTCTCAGCTTCTCAAATGTGACTTATCAGAGGACCAAAGTGATAAAGGGGAGCTCTGAGGGCAAATCTGGCAAGCTAACCGCAGCTACCAGTCAGATCTCTGTACAAATGTCACTTCTGCGAAGCTCCCTCTGATCTACAAGTCATCATTAATTCCTACTGTGCCTGTACTTCTCCTTTGTGGCACTCATCACATTTTCAGTTATTTGGTCAATATCTGTCTTCCCTGAGACAAGGAAGAGGAAGAGAGTCAAAACCATTTTTGGGCCACAGAAGTAGGAATTCCACATTCCTTGTTAACAGCTATAATCCGAGAAATCACTGTCATGCCTGACAGAGCTGACTGCTCATTAAATGTGGCTTGGATAAATAAGTAGGTGGATTTGTGAATAAATGGATGGATGGATGTTGGAGTGATAAAGCAGGGAAATGTGTGGGATGCTTTTCTCCTTGAGGTACGCCTAAGTTCTGGAATCCTTTCCCTCCAGGAGAAGAGGATGCCATCATCATTTCCCTGTGTTTGTCCTTATCCTAAGATTAACATACCAACGCTGATAGCTGCAGGCAGACTTGGAATCGTTTGCACCCTTTGGAAGATTGCTTCACATCTCTGAGCCTCAATTTCCTGCCTTGTCAATTGGAAATAGTAGCACCCACTTCATAGAGATTTTCTAAGGAGAAAATAAACAGGACATTGCTGGATACCGTTGACATGCAAGAGAGGGGTTTTCCCTCCTGTTCCCTAACTTTCTTCCCTCATCATGCTCTTCTCTGTTTGGTTTTCTTACCACAATACCAGGGTTTGAGGAGATCAATATATAACATTCTTGTCTGCCCTCCCTAAGTTCAGAACCTATTAAACAATAGAAAATAGAGAAATTAAGTTCAAAATATAAGTTTAATTATTGACCAGCCTGGATTGGAGGATGTGGCTTAGATGTGTGGCCACCTTGGTCTTGCTAATTAGACAGATCTATTCACTGGTCACTGGCACAGCTAAACTACTGCAAGACCTCATATAGCACTCCAGAAGCCTGTATGAATTTTCAGAAACATTTCCAGTCCAGGGAGAGGATTATAATTTCCAATCCTATTGACCTCAGGCTTGGCCACATGACTTCTGAAAATAACAGAAATGAAAGCAGAAGTTTTAGATAAAAATTCTGAGTAGAAGCTCCAAAGCCAGTGTGTGGTTTGCCATGCCTTTTTATTCCTTTGCAACAAAACTGAAAATTTTCCAGAAAGAGATTCTCCATCAGCCTGGATCCAGTAGTAAAGACGCTATGTAACAGAGATACCGCTGACTCATGATGGACAAGTATCTTCATAGTTGTAGGTCACTGAGGCTTTGGGATTATTTGTTATCACAGCATACCCTAGCCTATCCTGACTAAAATGCCACACTACTCCTTACCTCCAACCCCAGGTAATCTTACTCCATGGATGAATAGAGAATTCACTCCTTATGTAGGCAGGCAGATTTAAAAGAGGAAAGAGAAGAGACTGAGTTGGGCAAGCTCAGTTTCTTTCCCCCAAATCATCAATTAGTTAAATTACTTCTGCCTCAGTCTGCAACTGTTCATTTGATATTCCCTTCTTTTTGGAGAGTAGAGTAGAAATTCCCTTCTTTCTATGGAAATATCTTGATTGGCAAAGAAGTTTAACTTATTATCACACAAGTCTGGATAGTGTAGAACTTAAAACCAATCACAGGAATGATAGAATTTTTTTTTTAAATAGCAGTAAAAATAGTGGTAAATTCAGTATTCCAAGTTTCCCAACACTCCATTTTTGCTCAATCCTCAGTTGATTCTACCATGAGATCCTTTGAAGAAAGGTACTAGGTTTAAATCTTCTACCTTCTAGCCAAGCACATGGATAAGCTCTTGGTATTAGTAGGTTCTCAGTAAATAACTATTCATTGTTCCTTTGCAATTTTGAGACCTTCCTCCAAGCACCTGCCCTCTTCTCTTTGTGCTTCCCAAAAACATATTCCAAACCCTAGGGTATGCCTACTCAGAGCGCTGGGACCAGAGCGGAGACATGTCAAACCCCTTTGCCCCACAGCATTATGCATTTCTGACAGTCCTGTATCTCTTTTCATCCCATTCTCTCCTGGCTAGGGACTCATGAGCTCACTGTCACAGATGCTTCTGCCAAATCCCATCCCTGGGGACAGCACTTGGCTCTTTTGCAGCATTAGCTCCCATTCTCCTGCCAAGAAGAGAGGAAGGTAAATGACACTGTGCACAGATGAAATAAAGCCTAGCTACAGAAATTGTGCTATTTTTTTAGACCTAGATTCAGAAAATAGACAAGTCATGAAAGATCTTACATAACATTCCGTCCAAACTTCTAACTTCACACACTGAAAAACATGAGGCTGAAAGAGATTGTGAGATTTTGTCATGGTGACCTAAACATGAGAGTCGTATCTCTTTCAGCCCTGCCTGTCAGAGCACTGATTAATTATAGCACTTATATCTTAGAAATATTCTCATATTATAAAGATATCAGTAAATATTTAAATTCACCTCAATAGTAAGCATACTGAATATCTCAGTTAATGAATATTCCCCTTGGTTTGTCATGAGCTGCTCCAATGAGTGCTGGTCCACCATATTCCTTTAGTTTGAGTAGTCCTCGAAAACATGTTGGTTTACCTCACAGTGGCCGTCCTTTGCTGCTATTTCTTATTCTTGTGGACTAGGTGAACAAGACTATTTTCACAAAAGCACCCAGGGTATTACCAACATGTCAAGAAAGAGTAGCATCATTCAAAGTGTTCAACTGTCAGAGTCATGTGTACGCAAACCCCAAAAGTGCCTTGAGGGCTTGGCTGGGGAAGCAAGCAGTAAAGGCAACGTGAACATCATCCCAGCCTGGGAAGAAGTGACAAGCAGTTGTATAAAGAGAAACTGAAACAGTGGCTGTAGTGATATTAACCTTTCAAAGGACTTAAGAACAAGGTGACAGTTGCTGATGTATGTCAAGAAGCATTGTCTGCTATGCTAACAATCCCATGGGCTGCCAGATCTAGCTAGTACACCTCTCATTATATGTGTACAGCAGAAATAAACCTAAGACATCGGTGCCCTCACCCCAATGAATAACTTATTCCATCACTCCATGCCCAGAACACATGATTTGAAGACTTTGGCCCTCAGATTTTATCCAGTTGGAAAATAAAAACAGCAGGCTTCAATATTCCCACATTTCACTCTCTACCCTGAACCCTGTATTCTCATTTCCAAAACACCACATAGTGTAAGGATTAATAAACTGTGTAAGCTATAAGGATCCTTATCTGGCTCTACTTTCAGTCTTCAGAGGTTGTGAAACTTAGGTACAGAGATATTAAGTGACTTGTACCCAATATCACAATCTAGGAAGAAGAGACCAAATTTGAAACCAGATCTCTGGTCTCCAAGCCCCAAGTTCTGAAATAGCATGTAGTGAGCGTAGTCTCATTCAGCAAACTGAGGCATTAGTTTTTCACCATCCACAGGTCAAATATACTCTAGTCACACTGTCCTGTGGGCAGTGAGAATACACTACTATTTATTACCATGTATTTGCTATTTGTCGTTGGGCAAATATCTTAATCTCTCAGTCTGAACTTCTTCATCTGTGAAATGGTGAAAATATCTTGCTTGCAGGGGATTTGTGAGAATGTAAATGAGATAATTTAAATGAAAGTCCCTACCTTGGTATCTGGTGCATAGTAGCTTGTAAATAAGCGTTAAGTTTTCCTTTTCTTTTCCTCTTCAAGAATATTTTAACCAAAATTTCTTTTCATTCCCCCTATTAAAAACATAAATATGGATCATAGTTTATTTAATCCTGTCATCAACTCAGTCATCCATACATCCACCCACCCATTTGTTCATATAATGATCATGTTTTGCAGCTACCATATTGAAACATGAAACAATATTCAAAATTGGATACGCAATGATTCTAATCTCATCAGGCTACATTGTTCTGACTTCCAAAAAAAGAATTGAACATTGGCTATTGTAGTTGAATGTTAGCCTTTGGTTTCAAACCCTTGTTATAGCTTCATTGTGAGTAGAAAATACTTTCCCATCCCTGTGACTCTGGCCTTAGCCCTTTGACTTTGGGTTTGGCCCTGTGACTTGGTTTGGCTAAAGGCATATGGGCTTAAAAGCAGTGTTCC
The DNA here is from genome assembly GCA_004027955.1 of Chaetophractus vellerosus. Classification (NCBI taxonomy): domain Eukaryota; kingdom Metazoa; phylum Chordata; class Mammalia; order Cingulata; family Chlamyphoridae; genus Chaetophractus; species Chaetophractus vellerosus. The sequence goes on from PVKH010022134.1 coordinate 9,770, forward strand.
AGTTTCAAGTCTGGGCCTTCAGAGACCATTCATGTTTCAGTTTGCTCTGTCATCACCACGCTCAAGCTAGACCACCAAAAGGATGAAGGACATGTGGGAAGAAAGCTGGTCCAACCTCACCCATCCAGGTCAGCCAAAGCCCAACAAAACCACAGGCACGTGAGAGGACCCAGTTAGGTCCAACCAAGGTCAGCTACAGCCATCCAACTTGTAGCCACAAGTTGATAATTAGTGATTGCTGTTTTAGCCACTGAATTTTGAGGTGATTTGACACACAGCAATCATTAACTGATACCCTCCTCTACTCCAGCTCTACAACCTCTCCCAAACTTTAGATTTTCATTTTTTCTCCTGTGGATTATGACTGCTTATTAATGATCTCTCTGCTTCTTACTTTTCTTTTCAAATCCATCATCCCCTTTATAGTGAAGCTCATTTTTCTAGATGACCATTTGCTTCACTTTCTCTCCTGCTAAGAATCCATGAATAATAGTAGTGACGGCAACACTAACACACACTATATTAAAAAAGTAATTCTAAATGTTTTACAAAACTCAACTCATCAAATGCTCCAAACAACCCTATGAGTGGATACTCTCATTATACCCATTTTACAAATGAGGAAATCAAGGCGGAGAGAGGTTAAATCACTTGCCCAAAACCACACAGTGTTGGGATAAGGATACAAGACTAGAGTGTATCTCCTTCCCTTTGTCATCAGGACAAAAGCCATGCTCCTTGGCTTGTAAGACTCTTCATGAGTCTGCCTTAGGATCACCACAGTGAACAACTCAGAGGCATTGCTCATAACTCCAGGCATCCTGCCTGGCTCTCAAATTATCGTGACTCAGTATTTACTCTTGCATAGTCTATGCTCCATACTCATGGAATGAATTAAAATTCCACAACATACTTTACAGTTTCCAAACCCACTGCCTTTACACAGGCATTTATCTCCACCTTGAATATGCTTCCTCCCAGGCCACCTGGAAAACCACTCTTTTGAGTCTCCACTCATGTTACCTCTTTTGTAATTCCTCCTCAGAGAGCCCAGGGCATCAGGGACAGCTTCCATAAATCCACAGAGGTTTGGATTCTCTCTATCACAGTCCTCCCCAACTTAACTGCAGTGACTTATTTCACACCTCTCTCTCTCTCAGACTTATAGTTGTACAAGAATCTTGTAGAATTTAATATGTACTAACCAAATAAATGGAATAATAACTGAGTTCATCAAATCAAAAAGGATGTTAGAGATTCCAGAATAACAAGAGCCATAGGAGAAGACTGGCCTAATCCTTGGGTATAGACACAGCCCAAAGTTTCAGAAGTACTCTCCTACTGATTGGTTAAAGCCTACAATCCCACCATTAGCATTTGTTTCGTTGATGTTATATTGAAACTGGAATCATTCAACTGGGACATCAGTGAAGACAAACCAATGATGCACTTCTCTAAAAGCAAGTCTGGAAAGGGTAAGAATCTAATGGAGAAGGGGTGGAGGTGGTAGGGTGGGGACTACAGACTGTTGAGTCACATCTCTCGGTTTGTCCAATGAAGAATTAGAGTAAACGATTCCAAAGCCCCTTCCCAGCCCAATGTTCTTTGATTTTATCATGACCCTTTTCCCACAGACACATCCTTCCACCAATATTTGTTCACATGTGTACCTAAACCATGTCAACTGAGTGGCAGTACTTTTGTAATTTATTTTTATTTTATGAGGCTACAGAGAGTAGTGGAGTCAAACACTCCAACACATGCTCCACCTTTTCCATTTCTGAGCTGTGTGTCTCTGGGCAAGTCGCTTTAACTTCCATTTATTGTGTTCTTCCACTGTGCCAGGACCTGTACTCAGCATTTCATAGTTACTATTTCTAGTTCCCTCAATACAGGCATAGAGGTAGTGCTGGCATCATTTTACACATGAGGAGACAGTGGCCCAAGACCACTGAGGGACAGGTCCAAGGTGATTTGTCCCTAAAGTAGATAGACCAAAACCCCAACCTAGTTCAATCTATTTTCAAATCCTTGCTCTTCCCAACCTCCCATGAGCCTCAATTTGTTCATCTGTAAAACAAAAAGGTTGGAATGGTTGCCCTTCCAGCTCTTGTATTTTATGACTTGCTAGTCATTCGTGATTGGAGCAGGTTTGAAATTACTTCAGAGACCCAATGTCTGCCAAATCATAATCAAATTGGCTGCTGGGTCTGAGGCCCAATGAACAATATTACATGCATGGCTCAGCCTTGCCTGATGGCAGTGATGGAACACTTCCAGGAGTTTCTGGAGGCCACTGCGGGGCTGGCCCCATGTTACTGTATTCCTCACACTCCAGGCAATATGGGACCAGCCTTTCAAAACACAGCAGCAGGTTCCTTTCTGCTGCCATCAGGACCTCTGCTCATATGATGACTCAATCACTGTGATTTATTTTAATTGAAAAGTCTACCAGCCTTTGCCCAAGCATCTGGCCATTTCCTATTTGATTTCCTACAGAAAATTCTTTGGTAGCCCACAATGATTGAACATGCCAAAGAAGAGGACAGAGTGAGTGATGAAAGGTCATTTGGATGACATTCTAGAAGATCCTAGAATTTAAATTTTAAGCATTTTTCCTAAGGAGAAAAATATATAATTATATTTGTGCATATATAATAATTAAAACCCAATTTTAACACTATTTTGCTGTTTGTCAGTCTTTTTAATTTAATGAAAGCATGAAACAACTGGGAATAGAAAGCATCTGTTTTAGTCTCTGAGATAATGGGATTGGTCAGGTTTCATTCCTACCTTTCTTGCCTTGTAACTTCAGACAAATTACTAACCTTTCTTGGTCTTGGTTTCAAAATCTGTGAACTTGAGATAATACTACCTACCCTACAGGAATGATGTGGCTTGCTTGTTTCCTTATTTTCTTTAGGTACTCTTTGCAAATTCTTTTTTCACTCTTTGCAAATGTGTTCATATTTTGGTGAGGATCAACCGTGAAAGCATAGAAACATATTTTCACTATTGGAAAAAGCATATAAAGTTAATATATTGCTTTGTTATTAGGGAAAGTGAAGAAAATATGCAAAATAAAAATAAAGATGAAACAGAGAGAGAAGAGAACTCAAGAAGAAAGGGAAGGTAGAAGAGTAAAAAGAAAGGCAAGAAACATTTATATGCAAGGCAATGCTCTTTCATATTGTCCCAGTTGTTCTTCCCATAACTCACCTAAAACCCCACAAGAAGTGATTTCTATCATTATTTTACACATGAGGAAAGCCAGGCTCAAACACTTTGTGAAACTTCTCCCAGGTATATATCTTGGGAGAAAAATGGCCAAAATCTAAACCTAGAGTTTCCCATGCCAAAGCCCAGGTTGTTTTCTCTGCATCATAGGAATGCTAGCACTGCTGAAGATTCCCCTTTGGTGTGCAAAGAGCTGTACCCCAGAGTCATCAGCCATTGTATGCACCATGAGGCTATTGTGCTCTTGTGGGTGGGGATAGGCAACAATGGGAGGAGCCAAAAACAAACTTTATCATATTCTTAATTTTACAAGGAATTAGGTGTGACCATAGCAGATTTCTAGAAGGATACAAAGGGGAAAAAATTCCCCTGGCATCCTGCCATCCCTGGGATGGATTTATTGCATCACAGGGATGGCAGGGTCCAGTCCAGCTATCACCAGTGCAGAAATTCTCCCTACAACCTCATGGACCATTGGGTTCCAATCTTGGTCAAGATCACCACCAGTTAGCAAGGAGTTCCCAAGACAGCACCTTCCTCTGCAGAAGCATCCTTTCTTAGACCAAACTGACTCATTCTATTCATTTATTGGACTCTGCTCATGAAATTCTAATCTCTCTTGAACATGAAGTCCCTTTTTGTGGGTTGAATTGTATTACCCCAAAGATATGTTGAATTTCTAACCCTTGGAACTTGAGTATGTGACCTTATTTGGAAATAAGATCTTTGCAGATACAAACAGTTTAACCTGAGGTCATACTAGATCACGGCAGATCCTTAATCCAGGGACTGGTATTCTTATAAGGAAAGGGGGATTTGGAGACATAGAGACACTGGAAAAATGGCCATGTATAGATGGAGGGAAATTGGAGGGAAGCAGCTGTAAACTAAGGACCACAAAGGAACACCCACAGGCACTAAAAGCCAGGAGAAATGCATGGAACAGATTTTTCCCTAGATATTTTGGATGGAGAATGACCCTGATAACATCTTGATTTCAGACTTGTAACCTCCAGAACTGTGAGACAATAAATTTCTGTTGTTCTAAGCCACAGGGTTTGCAGTACTTTGTTACAGCAGCCCTAGAAAACTAATACAATCCTTAAGTTAGTATTCAAGTAAGTCTTTCTGAGGATTCCTATTTAGAAAAGTAAAACTTTT
>PVKH010022135.1:0-14166 GCA_004027955.1 Chaetophractus vellerosus
CTCACTGACCTGGCAGTTAACGCCCTACTCACAACTCAATCATGCCCAGATGAACAGACCAGCTTACAAACATAATCTAATCTATATTTTTGGAATTCATAATTAAATCAAACTCAAACCATTACAAGGAGAGACCTTCAACTCATCCCTTTTTTGAGCATTTTCTCAGCCTCGGAAATATAAGCTTATACGTTAATAAATCCCATTGTAAAAGTCAACTCATTTCTTTTTTTTAATTAATTAATTTTTTTAAAAGATACATCGATTATATAAACGTTACACAAAAATTTTAGGGGTACCCATATGCCCCACCCCCCACACCTCCCACAACCCCCCACATATACATTCTTCATTAGTGTGGCACATCACCTGCAAAAGATATACACATTTTGGGGCTTTGCCACTAAGCATGGACCATAGTTCACCTTGTAGACCCCACTCTTTCCCATACATTTCTGCATTTTTATGATGATATAAAATGGCTTATAACTGTCATTGCAATGTCACTCAGGATAATTCCCAAATCCCGAAAAAGCCCCTGTATTACAACTGCTTTTCCCTCTCCCTGCCCCAAAAGTGTCCAGTGGCCACTGGCTCCACATAATTTTGTAATTTCTTCCATTGCATGAATCACAATAAGTCTGTAACAGGATACGAGTATTGCATTGTTAGACTTAACAAACTGAATGAGAAGCCAAAACTCTTTTCTGCCCCTAATCCCAAGTACCTACACTTGGATAGAGAGGCAATTTCCTGGAAATATCACTCTTTTCCCTATTCTCTGATGTTTTGGACTGCCTTTGCTGGATGTGATATATGTATTTCATCAACAGTCCTTTAGGGCTCCTTCCATACAGCATCCCAGAAAAGTTCACATCAGTTTCCAAAGTCTCTATAATAATTAGTTAGTAGTTTAAGAACAATATATTATTTAGGATATGATGAATAAGGAGTGTTTTATTAAAAATTTACTTATGGCTATGCCAAAGCATAAATATTAAGTGTTTCTGATCATAGTATCTTTTGAAATTGTGCTAATTTTATTTTCTAGAATATATCATGTAGCACATAATGCTGTTCCTTGCCATATGATCTTTGCTCTGACCATAATGTCCTTCCTTGTCTTGTCCTTCAGCAAACTCTAATCTATTCCTGGAAACCAGTAATAGGTACTTTTTTATGTTGGCAAAACCTCATGTTTTATAGTTTAAAATCCTGCTACAATTACGAAATATGATGCATCCTTTTAAAATTTCAGTCTCAGCTGTTATATTTTTGCCCATTATTTGTTAATTTTGAGGGAAATAAATATGTTGCTGGAAGCTCATACTCATCCCAGTAAAAATGCTTGTTCTCTCATTCACCTAAGAAAGTCTGTTAACTTTATATAATGACAAGCTATTAAACAAGGATCAGAAAAAAAATAGATAAAACTTGTTTCTAGTTCATAATAGGTCATTTTCTTACAACTTCTTAACTCATTCTCTACCCAACAAGTATTGTGGTAACTTTAAGAAATCAGAATTTATCAGTTTACTGTCTTGATTAATTTACTATGAATTACATGATTCAAAACTAGTCATTTAAAAACATCTAATCCTAACGATGATCCCATAACCAGCTATATTATTTCTATTCTCTCATTTACAAATTAAAAATACATACAGTCAGGTTTGATTTTTAAGTTCACATCATTTACTTTACACTTGTTTTTTATGTACGTTCATGTATGAATAATATGCTTCAATGAAATTGTATTAAAATATTTACCGACAACTTATAAACGCTCAGGTAGCAGTAAAAATGAATCCATTTTCCTTTAGTTATCTCAAAATATAAGCAGTATTATAGACTATGTTCCAAACAAAGAGATAGCAGTTTCTCCAAAAGCCACAGCCCTATTTATACTACAATATTTTAAAGATGTATTCAAATACGTTAATAGCTTAAAAAAGCAAAAGCAAGCTGGTGTTTCCACATTATATAACGATTTCCTGTTTTCCTGTTTAATTTATTTCTGAGAATTCCAGATGATTACAATGACATGGAGATAATTTGTAAAAATTATAGTCATTGTTTACCGAGTATTTTCATTTAAGAAACATGGGCTCTATCCAACATTTTCTTCAAGGCATCTTTCACATATTTATTTCTTAAGCTATAGATCAAAGGGTTCAACATTGGAATCACCACAGTATAGAACACGGACACATCTTTATCCTGTTCCAAGGCATAGCTTGTGCTTGGTCTGGAGTAAATGAAGAGAATTGAGCCATAGTACAAGGGGACAGCTGACACATGAGAGCCACAAGTGGAAAAAGCCTTCAGACGGCCTTGGTTAGAGCGAATGTTCAAAATGGCAGCAATGATGAAGAGATAGGAGGCAAGAATAAGAATGGTGGGAGTGATGACATTGGAGGCAAGTGTGAAATAGAGCACAGTCTGATAGCTCTCCTTCACATCACATGCCAACTTCACAAGAGGAGGCAGATCATAAAAGAAATCATCAATGACAATGTTGCCACAGAAGCTCAGGGTAAATGTCTTGCTGGTGATGATTGTTGAGTTAATAAAGCCACCAAAAAATGAAGCTGCAAGACTGCACATAACCTTGGGGACATTGCCTGGGAATAAAGCAAGGTATTGAAGATGGCCACATAGCAGTCATAAGCCATGGCAGTCAAAAAGTAACACTCACTATAGACCAGCCTGGCAGCAAAGAAGAACTGAGTCAAGCAGCCAGCAAAGGAAATGCTTTTGTCTTCAGAGATGCAGGTCATCAGAATTTGAGGGGAAAAGACAGAAGAATACCAGAGGTCCAGGAACGACAGGTTCCCAATGAAGAAATCCATGGGTGTATGGAGGTGAGAATCAGCACTGATCAGAGAAATCAGGGTGAGGTTCCCCAAGAGACAGAAGACATAAATTATAAGGAAGTTCAAAAAAACTACTCTCTGCAACTGCAAGTCAGCTGTGTACCTTAAAAGAATGAATTCCTTCACTTTGGTGAAATTTTTCTCCTCCATTGATTTTGTGTTTCTGTAGTCTTTCTCTTTAAAAAGCCAATGATTATGTTATAGATTAAACAGAATACCCCTCTTCCCATCATGTGCCATTTTAGAGCTTTAAAAAATTCAAGCGACACACTTACATGCTCATGGTGAGAAATATTCATGCCCATGTACCATTCCTTTTTGAATAGCTCAGGAACCACTCTTGTGCTGCTGCCTTAAGATCTCAATTATGGTGCTCACTTATATTTTTAATCTAATTTGTCCTCATTTTATAAGGCGGATGGGTTGTTTGTGATCCCTTCTGCTTGTACTTATGGTGCTTGGGCACCATATAAATGATATAAAAAAGAGAATTTGAAAGGGTCCTATGATATCTCTTCCCTTTTTCTTTCTCTAGACATTTACATGGAGAAGCATTTTTTTTACTTCCTGTATTTTAGAATCTCCTCAGAAGTTCACTAGACTGTAATTTCTTTGAAGGCAATTATATTTTATTCAACTTTTCTACCCAAAACCAACCACAAAGTTTGGAATGGAATAGAAAACATTAATTTGTTGAATAAAATACTAGGTTTACTTTGATAATTTGAATTTTTTGATCATCACTCAATTTATGATCCTTAAATACTCCCTGGATAAATGTAGGGAAATATTAATTAATGGATAAATGAGTTCATATTTTTGGCTTCATTTTCTATGCAATTAAGAGCTCAAAAACCTTGGGTCAATGAATGTTTATAGAAAATGATAGAACACTGGGAATCCTTTTCCTTAGAGGTAAAAACCAGAAACTGGAATGTTGCTGTCACTTAGACAAGTGTTATCTCAGCTTATCTGTGTGGCAGTTCAGAGGTTCCTTGATGCCATGGGCCATAATCAAAGACAAGCAAAAATTGTGATTGCCAGGGTTCTCCATTGGCAGAGCACCATGATTTGTGCTATCAGTGCATGGCCTAAAATGTTTTATGCTAGAAAAAAATTCTTCTTTTAGCCATTATGCCAGGCGATGCACCTAAAATTATACTATAAAAATAAACAATGCTTTCTTACAACGGCTCCTATTTTATGAGAGACAATTTCTTTCCACTAGAATAGTAAGACTCTATATACTTTTTTATTTTTAAACAAGGTTTTGTCATAATTATGTTAAAGTAAAGGTTTAATAACTTAACGACAATTGGAATAAGACATTTCCGTTTCCTTCATATTGTAAGGCTGTTGAATGCTAAGTATGCTCTTTTGTTTTGGTTTGGTTTGGTTTTGGGTTTGGTTTTTTAAAGATTGTTTTTAGCAAAATGTATTCCTGGAAGCGGCCAAATGCTAAGAATCAGGAGACCTGGGTTCTGATCTCATTTATCCACTGCCAGGTTTAAAAGGAATCAATCATCTCCTGAACTCCATTTGCTCACTTGCCTTTCTTAGGTCAGAAGGACATTATGAGTTCAAATGAGATCACAGATGTGAGAATAAACTTTAAAAACTTAGAATTTTTAAAGAGGATATTGTATTCTCTATAATTATAAAACTTCATCTCAGAAATTCCTCCCTCAGATATATTCACATTAACTTCCAAGGATTTCCAATTAAACCAATGTATGACTCACAATTTCATGTTTTTTCATGCAGAAACTGCCCGTTCATTTTTATTGGTCTTTTACACACGCTGAGCAATTGCTGAGCTTGTTTGCAAAGAACAAATTGGGAACGAAAGGTGCAGGAGACAATTCTTCCCTAACATTTCTTGTTTTCTTCTCTAGCTATCAAAGTATAAAATTAATATACACAAATGTATACTTATATGAATACGTGTATCAAGACATAAAAGTGGTTTAAGGTGGCTACTGTGAGATATAAAATACAAGTAAATAGCATGAATAAAGAATATGTGAACAGGAAAAACAAGAACAAGACATAAAAACAGAAAGCAAGTTGAAACCTGTTACACATCAAGTCCAATCTATGGCTCTGGGCAGACCCCAAAATATCTGAAACTCTACAGCTCTGTATATTCAATTGAGAATCTTCATAAGACTAACAATCAAGCCCTGTTTGGGGAAACATATTGCCTTTCTTTACATTAACTTCAAAAAATCATTTCTCCAGAGATTCCTTATAATGAGAAAGAGTGAGATATAATGCATAATTATTTAATAGCTTTCCTATACATTCTTATCTATATAGAAACAAAGGAAAGTTTTCCTGACCTACATTTGCTTTCCATTAGTTCATAGATAAAAAGTTGGCCACATGCCTTATTGGATTTGAAGTGTGCTGGAAATCTCTCTCCACAAAAAAATACAATCTTGCCTTCCCATCTATCAAACATCTTTCTTCACCAGCAGGCTCCCTAGGAAGTAGCTGCCTCTCACAGTGATCACACGGAAAGGAGCTGACCTCAGTACGATTTCTAAGTGCTTTCAAGGCTTAATGCTCCTACTGTCTGTGACATTCCCTTTGGTACTTTAATCAGATATCCTTTTAATTACATATTAATTATAGCTGTTCAGTATTATACTAAATGGCATATGATTTCACTCTCTTTTTAAGGAACCCCTGTCCTATGCACTGTGTAATGTAGAAAAAGAAACCTTTTAATTGTCATGAAAGTTTGACGCAATTCAAGTTTTCTACACATGAACCTACCCAAGGGACTAATACAGCCCCTGCAAGACAATAGCAAGGGCAACAGTAGGCTACAGAGTATTTATGAGAATAGAAATATCCATCAAATTCATGTCAAATCTCACCTAATTCCCTGTTTCACTGACAAAGGAATTAAGGCCTGAAGAGTGGACATTTAGGACTCTTTAACTTTCTTCATCAAATATGATTTTAGAAAGAAATCTTATTTCAAACAGTAGAAACACATAATTATCTGATTGCATTAAGAATCTTTCTTGTCTTTTGCCTATATTGTGATTGACTGTACTTTTCCTCTGGCTAATTAAACACTATGTTTAAAGCCATGAATATGAAGAGTCACTTGATTTGAATTTGGCTGAAGTCCAGAATATCTGACCTTACCTTAGAATAGAGAGTGCCCTCTACTCAGGCCAAGCACCCCCTGGTAACAATCCTGGGAGAACATATAAGATTGAGCATCCTTTTGGTGTATGCTGCTAAAAAGGATCTTCAAGTACTGTTCTGGTGCCAGTGAGTAATTATGATGCTCACTTATCTTTCTGGAATAAAGTAATGAGAGATCATTCATCAGGAATATAATGGTCAAATTAACTTAAAATAAAGTTGTTTAATTTGCAAGTGATATTTATGCTTTTACATAAAAAGAAACTGGCAGAAAATAATAACCTAACAGGATAAAGCACACATAACAGATTTTCAAGATTTATTTGTAGTTCATAATGATTCTGATAATTGTAATGAAGAGGCAAAGACCACAGAAATTCAGTCCTGAGAAATTTGAGTATTACTTGACACAATTGTCCCATTTTTCAATTACTGAAAATAAGACAATGAATTTATTGATTACCACAAAGTCATATGGTTACTGCAAACGTTATTTGCACATTGGACCATGAGTACATTTATTCATTCAAAACATCCAATATTTATCAAGCACCTCTTATGAGTAAGATAAGTAAGATGTTGGAGGAGTTTAGGCAATGGTGCAAAGTAAGGACTTAGGTTAGCTTAGTAAGGGTTAAGCGGGAAGGTCAGGACAGAGGTTGTTTAAGTATGAATCCTAGGTCTACAATTCACTGTTTGCACAATCGAAAGAAATACATTTAAACTTACCAGGCCCCAGTTTTCAATATCAACTAAAAACATCAAAAGACAAGCAAAACAAAAATAATTTTAAAAATTGAGAGAGATAGATTTTGTCCTTATGCAGCTTACAGCTTCATTAGGGAGAAAGTTGAATAATTATAATAGTCTGTAATTATACATTATGACAAGTGCTGCAAAGAAAATTATAAGATGAAATGGAGTGTATTACAAGAGTTGACATGGTGAGGGATCTTAGGAAGGGTTTATCTGAAATAATATTTAGCCAGAGAACCGAAGGATTATATGATTTGGCTAATCAGAGAGAATGATGATGGTGGAATGGCAGGTTCATGGAGGACAGAAAGCAGTCCCGCAGAAGCTGTATCAAGTGTCAAGTTGCAATGTGAGGAAAGGCACTGTGTATTCAAAGAAGAAGCAAAAGAAGTATATATGGTAATAGAATACTTTTATTTTCTATTTCTATAATTCTATTTCTTTGGGTAACTGCAGGAGCTTTTGACCCACACATACTGAATAGTCAGACACCTGTAGCTCTATCCTCAGCCTTTCTAGGCAATGGTAGGCACTTTTGGCCTCCACAGCCTGGACTGGTGGGTAATTATGGATCCACCCTGAACTCCCAATAGGAAAGGAGGGGCTGGGGTTTCCACAGCCTCTCCAGGCAATGGCAGGCACTTTTTGCCTGCATGGACTGGACTGTTTGATGCCTGTGGATCAACCCCACCCCCAAAAGGATAGAAGGGGTCTGGTGTCTCCATAGCTTCTCTGGGCAATGGCCAGTAATCTTGGCCTACAGGGACTGAACTGTTGGGCATCGGTGGTACCATTCCCACCCCTTAAAAAGCAGTGGAAACAGTGCTCCCTCAACCTTTCAGGGCAACTCCAGACATATTCAGCCAAACCAATTAGATTGTTGGGCACTCCAAAGGGTCCATCTACACTCCTGGCTGGGAAGGGGTGCTTACTGGTGCCACATCAGTCTACCTGGGCAACTGCGATCATTTTGGACCCACATGGTATAGATTGTTGATCACAACTGCAGCCCCGTCCCCACCCCAGGTAGGGGAGAAGGGCTGTGAAGCTTCATCAATTTCTCATGGCCAACTATAGACAGTGTTGTCCTGCACAACATGGATTATTACACAGGAATGCAGCTCTGTACCTGCCCCTGGCAGAGGAGAAAGGTGGAGGAAGCTTCATCAATTCCTGGGGCAATGCAGGTAACTTCAGCCTCCATAGCTTACAGCATCAACAACATCCTTGGCTCCTACTACACAAACAGCAAGGGAGAAAAGAAAAGAAAGCCCTAAACTGGAGGGAGAAACTGCACGTGAAATAAATATATCTAGTAAGCCAGATGCCAAGACACCAACAAAAAAATCACAATCCATACCAAGAAACAGGAAGATATGGCCCAGTTAAAGGAACAAGAGAATCCTCCAGATGACATAAAGTAATTGAGACAACTAATTAAAGATGTTCAAATATCCTTAATAAATTCAATGAGATGGCTAAAGAGATTAAGGATGTTAAGAAGACACTGGGTGAGCACAAAGAAGAATTTGAAAACATACATAGAAAAATAGTATAACTTATGGGAATGAAAGGAACAATTAATGAAATTAAAAATACACTGGAGGCATATAATAGCAGATTTGAGGATGCAGAAGAAAGGGTTAGTGAACTTGAAGACATTCCTCTAAAAGTGAACACATGAAAGAACAGAAGAAGAAAAGAATGGAAAAAATTGACCAGGGTCTCAGGGAACTAAATGATGTCAAAGACATGAAAACATACATGGCATGGGTGTCCCAGAAGGAGAAGAAACAGGAAAAGGGGCAAAAGAAGTGTTTGAAGAAATAACAGTAAAAAAAAAAAAATTCCCAATCCTATTGAAGGATGAAGGTATCCATGTCCAAGAAGCACAAGGTGCTCCTATCCAAATAAATCTGAATAGAACAACTCTGAGACACATACCAATCATCTTGTCAAATGCCAAAGACAAAGAGAGAATTCTGAGAGCAACAAGAGAAAAGAGATGCATAACATATAAGGGATACCCAATAGGATTAAGTTCCAATTTCTCATCTTCTTCCTTCATTGAAGCAAGAAGGCAGTGGTATGATATGTTTAAGATTAGGCATTAGAAAAACTACCAGCCAAGAATTTTATATCTGACAAGATTATCTTTCAAAAATGAGGGTAAGTTTAGAATATTCATAAATAAACAGAACCTGAGACTTTATAACAAAAAGACTGGCTTTCCAGGAAATACTAAAGGGACTGTTACAGCCTGAAAAGAAAAGACAAGAGAGATAGGCTTGGAAGAGTGTCTAGAAATGATGATTGTTATCAGTAACAATAAATGAAAGTCTCAAAAGAGTGGTGAAAATAAAATGACAGATAAAACCCAAAGGTCAAAATGGATGAAATAAGAACTGCCTTTACTTCATAGTAATAACATTGAGTGTTAATGGATTAAATGTCCCAATCAAAAGACACAGACTGGTGGAATGGATAAGAAAATATGAGCCATCTACATGTTGCTGCAAGAGGCTCACCTTAGACCCAAGGATACTGTAGTCATTTGATGCAATTATGAATTCCAAAAATCGATATTGAATCATGCTTTTAAACTGATCTGTTAATCTGGGCATGATTAAGTTATGATTAGGACATTGACTGGGCCACATCAGTAAGGCATTGAGCCCCACCCCTTGGTGTGTGGGGGAATTGAATATAAAAGACAAGGCAAAGGACAGAGGGAGCATATTTGAGAAGCAGTTTTTGAGAAGCAATTCTGATATTGGAGAGACTTCCCCGGGAAAAGAGGAGTGAGCCGTTTGCCTGAGAGTCTGCAGCTGACCTTGTGGAGAAAGCACAGGAGCTAAACCTGGAAATAAATGCAGTCCCAGGAAGAGAGGAACCCTGGCAAACTTCAGCAGCTATCTTGCTCCAACACATGGCAATGGACTTTGTTGAGGGAAGAAATGTATGCTTTGTGGCCTGGTAACTATAAGCTTCTACCCCAAATAAATACCCTTTATAAAAACCAACCAATCATTGGTAATTTGCAAAGGCACTCCTTTGACTGACTAATACAGATACCAATAGATTGAAAGTGAAATGTTGGAAAAAGATATTCTATGAATGCAGTAACAAGAAGAAAAAAAAAGCTGGGGCAACTATACTTATATCAGGTAAAATAAACTTTAAAAGCAAAACTGTTATTAGAGACAAGGAAGGGCATTACATATTAATAAAAAGGGTGATTCATCAGGAAGAAATAACAATCATAAATGTATATGCACCTAACCAGGATGCCCCAATTTACATGAGGTAAACAGTGGCAAAACTGAAGGGATAAATAGACATCTCTACAATAATAGTTGGAGACTTCAATAAACCACTATCAGCATTGTATAGAACATCTGAGCAAAGGATCAATAAAGAAACAGAAAGCTTGAATAATATGACAAGTGGACTAAACCTAATAGACCTATACAGAACTTAGCACCCAAAAACAGCAGGATATACCTTCTTTTCAAGTGCTTATGGATCTTTCTCCAGGATAGACAATATGTCCGGTCACAAAGCAGATATCAGTAAATTAAACAAGATTGACATTATAAAAAGCACTTTCTCTAATCATAATGGAATAAAGTTGGAAATCAACAAGAGGCAAAAAAGGAAAAAATCACATATATAGAGAGATTAAAGGACACTCTTAAATAATCAGTGGGTCAAAGAAGAAATTTCAAAAGAAATTTAAAAAATCTCGAGATGAATGACAATGAGGACACAATATATCAGAACCTATGGTAGGCAGTGAAGGCAGTGCTGAGAGGAAAATTTATAGCCCTCAATGCTTACATTAAAAAAGAAGAAAGAGCTGAAATCAATGACCTAACCACACAGCTGGAGAAACTATAAAAAGAAGAGCAAACTAATCCCAAAACAAGTAGAAGGAATGAAATAACAAAGATCAGAGCAGAAATAAATGAAATTGAGAACAAAAAGAGAGAGAGAGAGAGAGAGAGAGAGAAAATTAACAAACCTAAAAGTTGGTTCTTCAAGATTAGCAAAATCAACAAACCCTTAGCTAGACTGACTAAGAAAAAAAGAGAAATGATGCAAATAAATGAAATGGGAACATTACTACTGACCCCACAGAAATAAGAAAAATCATAAGAGGATACTATGAACAACTTTATGCCAAAAAACTAGACAATGTAGATAAAATGGAAAAATTCCTAGGAACATACAACCTACACCTACACTAGAAGAAATAGAAGACCTTAACAAACCAATCACAAATAAAGAGACTGAAACAGTCATCAAACAACTCCCCAAAATGAGAAGCCCAGGACAAGATGGTTTCACAGGTGAGTTCTACCAAACATTCAAAGAAGATTTAATACCAATCTTACTCAAGCTCTTCAAGAAAAAGTGAACAAGAGGAAATGCTACTAAACTCATTCTATGATGCCAATATCACCCTAACACCAAAGCCAGATGGAGATATTATGAAAAGGAAAATTACAGACCCATTCCTCTGATGAATATGGATGCAAAATTCCTCAGGAAATGCTTGCTGATTGAGTACAACAACACATTGGAAGAGTTGTTCATCATGATCAGGTGGGTTTTGTGCCAGGCATGCAGGGTGGTTTGACGTGGGGGGGAATCCATCAACATAATTCACCACATTCATCAATCAAAGAAGAAAAATCGCATGATCTTACTGACTGACACAGAAAGAGTATTTGACAGAGCATCCTTTCCTGATTAAATACTACAAAGGATGGGGGTTGAGGGAGGCTTTCTTAACATGATAAAGTCCATATATGGGAGGCCCACAGCTGGCAGTATACTCCAAGGTGGAAGACTGAAAGCTTTCACATTGAGATCAGGAACAGGGCAGGGATGCCCACTGTCACCACTGTTGTTCAGTATGGTGCTGGACTTTCTGGCTAGAGCAATCAGGCAAGAGGAATACATAAAGGGCATCCAAATCAGAGAGGAAGGGGTGCAACTTTCACTGTTCGCAGATGATGTGGTCATGTATCTAGAAAGTCCCGAAGGATCTACATCAAGGCTGCTAGAGCTAATGGACAATTTTGGTAGGGTGTAAGGATGAAAGATCAATATGCAAAAATCAGTGGTTTTTCTATACAATCATAATGCACAATCTAGGGAGGTGGTCAGGGAGAGAATACCATTTACAGTGGTGGCTGAAAGAGTCAAATGTTTAGGAGTGGGCTTAACCAAAGATGTGGAGCACTTCTATTCAGAGGGCTATGGTGAATTGCTAAGGGAAGTCAGGGAGAACCTAGATAATTGGAAGAACATTCCATGCTCATGGATTGGAAAACTGGGTATCATTGAGATGTCAGTTCTACTTAGATTAATGTGAAGATTTGGTGCACACCCAATGAAAATACCCCAGTATATTTTTTTGAAAAATGGAGAACACAATTGTCAAGTTTGTCTGGAGGGGTAGGAGGCCCCAAATAGCCAGAAACATCTTAAAAAGGAAATGTGATGTTGGAGGATTCTCAATTCTGGACTTTGGATCATGTTGCCTGGCTATAGTGTTAAAAAAAAAACCATGATATTGGCATAGGGATGGACATATAGACCAAAGGGGCTGAATTGTTGGTTCAGAGAAAGACCCTTACATCTATGGCTAGGTGATTTTTGCCTTTTGGACCCACCCAGCTGGGGCAGATCAGTCTTTATAATGGATGGTGCTGGGAGAGCTGGATATCCATGGCTAGGGAAGAAAGGGAGGATCCCTTTCTTCACCTTGTACAGGAATTGGCTCAGAATGGATCAAAGACCTAAATATAAAAGCAAGAACCATAGGGTCCCTGAAGGAGAATGTAAGGAGGCATCTACAAGACCTGGTGGTAGGTGGTGGATTCTTGAGCCTTACACCGAAGGCACAAGTAACAGGAGAGGACATGGACGGATAGGACCTCCTCAACCGTAAACACTTCTATCATTCAGGGGACATTGTCGGTGGGGGGGGGGGGGCCCACTCAATGAGAGAGAATGTTTGGAGACCACAGGACCTGTGGGGGTTTGATTTCCACTCTGTATAGAGAGATCATACAACTCAACAATAAAAGAGCAGGAAGTCCATTTGAAAAATGGGCAAAATATTTAAATAGACATTTCTCCAGGGAAGGGGTACATGATTGTTTTGTAAGTTTACAACCTCCCTAATAAAAATATATTCTAAAAATAGGGTGGGGTTTGGGTAAAAATACACTAAATGTAAGGTATGGACTATAGTTATTAGTAATATTTTGATGATGCTTTTGCATAGTTTGTAGCAAATGTATCAGAGCCATGCAAAGTGCTGGTGGAGGGGTGATGAATGGGACCCTTGTATAATGTTATGCATGTTGCTTTTGTAAGTTCACCACCATTACTATATACTTATTGTCTTTGTGTGTTCATGTATGAATGATATAATTTAATAAAAAATATTTTTTAAAAAAATCTGTGGAACAAATAGTGAATCCTAAAGTAAACCATGGAATTTAATTAATAGCACAGTTATAAAACTGTGCTTTCATCTATTGTTACAAATGTTTCCTACCAATGCAAATTGTTAATCATAGGGTGTTATGTGGGAATCTGGGAATCCTGAATTTTATGAATGACTGTTCTGTAAACCCATAACCTCTCAAATGAAAAAAAAAAGTCTAGACTGACTGGACCACACAGAGATTAATAAAGCAGTACTAAATTAGGCTGTTGGAGTGGGCAGGATCAGACAAAATATGGACTGATTAGCTCATATTAATGATTTTGGAGCATGTCTTCAATGGGGAGCCTCTGAAGACTTTTAATTATTTTAATCAGTAAGTCAGGATTAGAAATGCAGCTATCCAGGAAGGATCTGTGGAAAGTCTTACTGTCTGACATCTTGGACCCCTGTTTCCTGCATGCAAAACCAAGTTTTTTTTGTGAGATCTGTATGAATGGAACCAATACCAGCCTGAACTAAAAGGAATAGAGAATGCAGAGCTTGAAGAAAGAATGATTTCAAAATCAGAACATGGAAGCTGAAGACTGGACTAAAAGCATTTTCTCAGGCCAAGAGAGGGACCCCACCCATGTGTGTGGAAAGGGTAAGTATGGCCCATCACTTGAAGAGGGTGGACCTTCCATCTGGTTGTTCAAGGAAAGTGCTGCTACCCCAGGCTTCAGAGAGGGTGGAGGACAGTCCTTGGGGACTGGGGAGAGTTTGGCTTTCCTCCACTGTTCTGAGGAGTTTGAGCTTGTGTCCTACAGATTTCAGAGAGTTTAGCCATTACCGCAATGTTCTTGGGGTGTGGGCCTAGAGTTCATCCACCATCCAGATGCTTGATGAGGGTGGAGCTGAGAA
>PVKH010022136.1:0-14168 GCA_004027955.1 Chaetophractus vellerosus
TAAAAAAAAAAAAAAAAACTTAATTTTAACGACCATTTTTCATTTCCAGTTATTTTGGTTTTTTTTAATTGAAGTATATCATTCATATATGAACATACGTAAACAATAAGTGTATAGTAAAAGTTGTTAACTAACAAAATAAACATGCATAGCATCATACAGGGGTCCCATACATCACCCCTCCACCAACACCTTGTATTATTGTGAGACATTTGTTACAAACTATGCAAGAGCATCAGCAAAATGTTACTAACTATAGTCCATATCTTACATTTGGTGTATTTTTCCCCCAACCTATCCTATTTTTTTTAAACAAATCAATTTTATTGATACATGTTAATAAAGCATACAAATTCATCCAAAGTGTACAGTCAATGGTATTTGGTATAATCAAATAATTGTGCATTCATCACTTCAATCATTATTAAAGCATTTTCATTATTCCAATAATAATAACAATTTTTAAAAAACAGACAGACAAACATACAAGAAAATTCTTTATCAATCTCTCTGTGTTTCCCTGCTGTACATAGCTGCTACTTCTGGCTATTCTTACACAATTATTTATTTGTTTATTAAGTAGTTTTATTGAGATATATTCACAATCCATATGATCTATCCAAAGTGTATAATCAATGGCTTTTTTTTTTTTAAAGGACCATGGGCCAGTTGGTTTTTTTTTTTTTCTTTTATTTATTTATTTATTTTTAAATTTTACTGGGAGGTCCCAGGGATCAAACCCAGGTCCCTCCATATGGGAGACGGGCACCCAACCATTTGAGCTACATCCGTCCCCCGCCTATGGCTTTTTTTTTTATCTGTTACAATGACCTTTACTGTAAAATTGTAAAATAAATAGAAAAATAGATTGAAAGAAATTACAAATTTTAAAAGAGAGTGCAAGGCCAGGTTAGATTTAATATAATCAATTATAAGAAATAGATTGTACAGCAACATTTAAAAATGTAAATAATTCTAATATAATAGAAATTAATTATAACATAATTCTAATTTTATATTACAGCTCTAACTATTGGACACAATAATCTCTAAGAATGAAGTAAATTATTGAGTTGGTTATTTAATTTCCATTTAGGCTGTAATTCTTTCTGGATAATCAAATTCCGATTTGGGAATTCTATGCATCTTATTGGAATGAATTACAGCAAATAACAATGTGCCAACTCGTAACGCAGAAAAACTCAAAATCTTTTTCAACAGTAGTCATGCTAAATCATTATTGATCCAGTTTATTTTTTTTAAGATTTATTTTATTTCTTCCCACCCCCTTCACTGTTTACACTCGCTATCTGCAGATGAGTTATTTTAATTAACGAGTATGCATAAGAAAGGCTTAAAGAAAAATCAAGTATCCAAAAAAAATACCTCTTCTCCAGTCCTCCTCAATTAAAAGCAAGTGTTTATTTTGTATGAAGCAACTTACAGAATACTGATTACAGGAACAATTTGCTAGTTGCACTGAGTAATTATTGTTCACATACTATATTATTATTTTACATTTATTTGGTCTATTCCAGGTCTTTTTTGGTTACTACTTGCATGGAATATCTTTTTCCAACCTTTCACTTTTAATCTGGTTGAGTCCTTACAACTGAAGTGGGTCTCTTGTTGACAATATATAGACGGCTCCTATTTTTTTATCCATTCTATCTGTCTATGTCTTTTGATTGGGGAGTTCAATCCATTTAGTTAGTTTTTTTTTTTTTCCTAATCTTTTGCTTTCATAGTACCTAGCTATTTTGTTAACTATTATTTTTGTCTTTAATCCTTTTAAGGGTATTTTATTTTATGATTTCTATCTAATAAATATATTATTTGAAATCTTGAGGTCTAATTTTGCAATCTATAGTATCTGCTGACTTTCATCATTGCTGGACTATTTTAAGAATTTTAAATTTTGAATGATCAGATCATTTTCATTGAGGCAATGTTGGACAGCTAGAGAGATTTTATCTTGCCAGAGAGGTCTTAAATTTGTGCAGGTTTGTATACTAATGAATCCTGTGCCCCTCTCTTTAACCCAGAACTCTTCTGATCACATCAAAGAACCATTATTTCCAACTGTCCACTGGAGAGTCAGTCACTGTCAAAAACAAACAAACACGCACACAGAAAACAAACAAAAAACTACAAACATCTTGATTAATATCAGCCAGGTGAGAAACACTATCATCAATACCTCCATTGTCTCCATTATAGAGACTTCCCTTTCAATTTCATCCCCAACTCTATCTACACAGTTAATGTCTTCTGGTGAAGACCCAAATTAGTGACAGTGACTTCCCAACAGGTCTCTACATCTCCAGCCTCTCTTCAATCCAGTCCATCTCCCATATGCGACTAAAATTATCTTTCTACAATACAAATTACAACGGTGTCCTTTCCTGCATTATCTCCCTATTCCCTAAGAGATAAAACCCAACTGCTTGTTACAATTTTCAAGGGCCTTCATTATCAGGTGTATCTTCTGCATCTCTATAGTTTTCATTCTCTATTTAACAACTGAAGTAATATCTTATAACTCCTTGGACATGCAATATTTTTTTCGTAATTCCTTAACTTTGCAGATGCTATTCTCTCAACTAGAATGATCTTCCTCTGTTCTTTTCCTCCATACATACTACCTGTCTACCTGATGGCCTTTCTACTCAGCCTTCAGGACTAGGTTCAAAAGTTACCATCTCTTTAAATTATGCCCTGACATACTTGGCTTTCCAATATTTTTATATTCTTTGTCTCTTCCTTTTTTCTTTACTAAATTCAGCAGGCACGCAGTTTTTTTTTTTTTGGGGGGGGGAGGAGATCATTCATGCCTTTATTTCTCATCTCGTCTCATACACGTACTCACTTTTACATAAACAAATAAATTTGCCTATATATATTCCTTTAAATGCAGTCTTTTATCTCCTTTATTTAAAATTTTATGTTCATACTTATTTAAGTAATATTTTAACCAAAATATATTTAAGTCAATCCTGGGGGACCACAAGACTTTTTTGCTTTGTTTTGTTTTGTTTTGTTTTAAAACAGTTCTATGGTTTGTTTGTTTTTTAAACATTTTTTATTCTGGTTGCATATATACAACCTAAAGTTTCCTATTTTAACCACTTTCAGATACACAATTCAGTGGTATCAATTACATTCACAATGCTGTGTTACCATCACCCCCATCCATTACCAAAATCTGCCCGTTGTCCCAAAGAGAACCTCAGTATACGAATTGAGCGTTAATTCCCCATTCCTTACCTCCACCCCTGCCCTGGTATCCTATATTCTAGTTTCTGATTCTATGAATTTGCAAATTATACTTATTTCATGTAAGTGAAATCATACAATATTTGTCTTTTTATGTCTGGCTTATTTCACCCAACATGTTGTCCTCAAGTTTCATCCTCTTTGTAGCATGTATCAGAAGGTCTTGCCTTTTTATGGCTGAATAATATTTCACTGTGTGCTTGGTGATCTGGAGCTGTACGTATCCCAGAAAAAATGTTTTCTTAAACTTAATCCAGTTTCATGGGTATGAACCCATTTTAAGCAGGATCTTATGATGAGATTACTTCAGTTAACTGCATGGCCCACCTTAATCAGTATGAGTCTTAATCCCATACTAGAGTCCATTATTTCATTGGCATTCCCAACTTGCAGCCTGCCCTAGGGAATTTGGACTTGCCCATCCCCACAGTCACGTAAGCCAATTCCTATTTTAAAAACTCATAATATTAACATATTTTATATGTATCCTTTTGGTTTTGCTTCCCTAGAGAACCATGACTAAAATAAATATTTTCGCCACATATTGCTTATCCATTCATCTGTTGATTGGCACTTGGGTTGCTTACATTTTCTGGCAATTGTAAATATGGCATGCAGTGTTGTTGTTTTTTTTATTTCTTCATAAAGTTCAAAGGCTATGAGCAGCGTCTAAATAGCTATTAACTACCTCCCTGAAATAGATCCTATTATGATACTGATAAAATACAGATATTTTATTACATATAGTAAATCTATTATTTCTTCTTTTCCTTTAATTAGTGACTAAATACATGTTTTGTGTTTTATTAAAAATTAAACACAATAAATATTCATTAATTAGTAAATGAAACAAATTCTCCAAAACTAAGGTAAAAGGAGGACAAACTATATTTAGAACCTAAATACAAATTCTGAACCTTAATACTGATGGGCTGTAGATACATTTAGATACAGATTGTTACGTACCTTATGGGCAGGCACCAGATTTACCAAAACTGTATCCAAAAGCTCCTGAGATACTGTATCACCTTCACAAATAATAGAGCTCATAAGGTCTACCATGTGCATATGAACTTTCTGGTTGTGACCATTGCTGGAATTCAAAACAAGCATTTATTTAAAATAAAATATAACTGATGTCTACAACGTTCAGTCATAAGATGGTACTGACACATATTACACTTTACAAAAAAATGAAACCAAAATATTAATTAAATAAAATTCCATATATTCACTTAAAGCACCTCTCTTTCCCAAATCTTACAATAGGATCCAAAATATATATTTACTACATTTTCTTGACTAGTCTTCCTTATTTTTAATCATAAACAAGTGATTAAATCAAATACAACTTTTTTTCTTAAATTCAGAAAAGCCAAATGGCATTGTCAAAGTGAATTCCAGTAAATAATTTTTAAAAATATCAATAATGCTCAAATAGTCACATGAATTAAGGATTCAGTAACATGTAATAGCTAAAAATAACAATATAATCCAAAAAATATTTTACATTGACTACAGTGTTTTATGCCACTTTTCTGACCAATTATTCCTTACAACACAAAGTTCTACTCTTTTTTTAGGAGATACTGGGGGTTGAACCCAGGGCCTCATACATGGTAAGCAGGTGCTCAACCACTTTAGCTACATCAACTCCCCTCTACTCATTTTTAAACAACTATTAAAAATAATTTTAAATGGCTTCTTAAGATATAACTCTTAGCCTCCTAATATTCATCATCACAAACAGTTGATACAGATTCACTTATAAGTTAGAGATTATTTATCTTTATATATAAATAATGTTATATACTTATTAAAATAAACTTACTTTATAACTGAAAATAATGTTCTGTATAGTTGGGTAAAAATTTCATTGCTATCTTCTAACTCAAAGCATATGTTATATGACTTCACCCAAGCAATGTTCTAAAATTAAAAAGTAAAAAACATGAAAGGAAAACATTTTAATTAGTTAAAATATCTAAGCACAAGAATCAGTTTAAAATGTTATCAACCCAAAATATAATATACTGCTTACCTCAAGTAAATAAAAATACCTATTGAACTGTGGGCTCTTTGTATCCTCTAGCCCCTTCAACTGCCTTGTTATAAACATAAATATATCCTGAAGAAAAGGGAGGAAAAAGGCAAAATATTGTTTAGACTAGGAAGACTAAGTGAAAATATAAACTAAACTCCTAATTTAGCACTCATGTGTATATATCATGATAAATTGTAAAGCCCAATCTTTTTAAACATTATATTTGGCTATAAGTTTTTAAAAGCGCACATTCATATGAAGAACATTAAATATCTTACTATCATTCATAGTATAACAGTAAATAATTTACCATGATCTCAAAGTACAGCAAGAAAAGCTTCATCTTACAAACAAGTTAAAGAAATAGATCTAAAAACCAAGTCAACTAAAATTTAGATTATGGGAATAAAACACACTGAAATGACAGATCTGATCAGATTTGAGCGAACAAGCAGGTTCCTCACTCCAATCATGAAGAAGCAACTCCCTGAGTCAAGGAACTATGTCTCTTTTATTCACCACTTTAAACCCAGTTCCTGACACATACCTAACAGTGACATTTGTTAACCAAAATAAACCTCAATTTTCTGCCTTTTTCACTCTGTGGAGTAATATCTGTATTATGGACTCATTTCCTAACCCATAGCTTCCACAATGATGTTTTTGTTGTTATCTGTTTTTTAATTTCCTATCTAACTTGCCTTATAATCATTCGTTATCTTTCTGCACAGCTCTAATTATTTCATGCTTTCTTTGGCATTTTTTTCCAAATTGATTAATCACGCTGTTCCCTTTTCTCATATTTCAAAGAGTTTCTGTCCATATGGCTTTACTTACAACCAACATTACTAAGTGCTACACGGTCTTTCCTACCTTCCATGAAAATTTCGTTCATTGTTTATTTCCTCAACAACTCACATCACACCTTCCACTAAATGAATTAGGATTTGTATATTGCAAATTCAGGTTTATAGTAGAACACTGTCTTTAAAATAATGCCATGGTCTTCACTATGGATTTTCAAGAGGGAAAAGGAATTGCCTTTCAAGTAATATTGAAGGAATCAAAGCTAAAAAACTATAAAAGCTAAAAAGTATGGAATATACATATCCTTAAGATCAGAAATCATTCTTCAAAAGTAAGTTCTGAAGAAGCAGAAGTAGTTAAACAATGATTGCTGCAGCTACTGACAAAGAACCCAAACAAATTACCTAAATACTTTAACCTCCATTTAGTTAAAAAGATAGGTGAAAGTACCAGTCAATTTTGGCAGTTCTTTAAACAGTACTTGCCTTTAGTTTATCAGGAGATGTGTAAGGTGCTTCAGGAGCATAAATCCTGAAAATATCAGCAAGGCAGCAAGCTACTAGTAAGCGAACATCTTTATCAGGATGCTTGAGGAAAAAATCTGAAGCAAGATGTAAAGCTAGATTTAGATAAAGCTCCTTTTCTTCTTCAGAGTCCTGGTCCATATCCATGAACGTTTTTACAACCATCTATATAAAAACAAAATCTCAATCAAATAATGAAATGTTCCATGTAAAACTAGATTCATTTGCAATAAAGGCCATATTAATTGCAAACATTAGCTCTCAATAAATATACTCTCATTTTCCCCCTCAATGTGTCTATTTGAGAGAACAAGGGGCCGGCTCGATATCCCAGTGGATAGGGCGCCGGCATACCACATGGGAGGCCCCGGGTTCAGTTCCCAGGGACCTCTCCTAGCAGGCAGACCGCCTTGAGAAGGGCAAGCTGCCATGGGCGGGCCAGAGCCGCCGTGGACAGGGCAAAAAGCTGCCACGGACAGGGCAAAAGCCGCCACGGGCAGGGCAGGTCGCCCGCGAATGGAGCGCAGCCAGCCACCCGCGAACTGAAGCAGAGCCGGCCGTGAATGGAAAGCAGAAGCCGCTCACAAGCAGGGAAAGCCGCACCTGCGCGGTGACCGGTCTCGGCGCGTCACCACAGCGGGAGGGAGGGGAGATATGTAATAAAATAAATAAATCTTAAAAAAAAAAAAGAGAGAGAGAGAACAAGTAATTGTAAAAGTCCAGTGTAAACAACTTTTCTTTAAATAACTAAGTAAAATATTTTTGATTAACACACCATCTCTGCTAACTCAATGTTAGAAGTTTAAAATTAGCCTCATACCGTGGTCATTTAACTGGAAGAATTTTAATATTTCTTGATACTTCTCATCTCACTTGTCCAAGTGGACAAAAATGAGAATGCCCTTATTTTAAAAATAATATCCCTTTTCATAATGTCAAGTCCTTTCATTAGGAGAAAAAGTATACTCCTAAAGAAAAATCTAGGGTGGCAATTTAGTTTTCTATCTGAGCCATAAACCCCTCTAGACACATGATATCAACTCAGCTAAAACAAAATATATATGCAGATTCTGAAGCATTCCCAAGACCCAGCCCAAAACATTAAAAAGCTACCATTAAATAACTAACATAACATCCAACCAAGTATTTCTTGTGTCAGAGTGAAAGAGACGATGGTACAGACATCATTGGTAGGACTCAATAGCATGTATGAAGTGAGCAGAAGGAAGTCACAGGAAATGATTCTCTCTTCAAATACATTTACATAAAACAAGAGGGATGGAAACAAGAATGGTGAGGAATGGCACAGCGTGAATGCTGAGTAGATTCCTCTAATTTCATCATGGTAGCCACAACGATGATCTCTGTCTGGACAATATTATCCGAGTACTACTCCTACCAAATCGCCTAACTCCAATGAAAGGGTGAGCACCTAGCCAGCATCCACTAGGTGGTGCTGCAACTGGTGAGCAGCAAGTGAGGCTGGCCATGAGCACCAAGGCTTGCGCGGAGCTCCACTCTGCAGTGGAGCTAGACCTCGGAGTAACCAAGAGCCCAATTTCCCACGTGGTTCTCAGAGCAGCCCTGGAAAACAATGCTCCTCACACAGAAGCACCTCAGTTTTATTATGCCAGGTGCCAGAACCAAGACTAATCTCTATTATACCAGAGGCTAGAACAGACTAATCCATCAAATCTGGCACTATAATGGTTAATTTATGGGTACAACGTTCAGGGCTATTCTCCTAACTGTTAAATTACTTTTGAGATATGTGCTATGATGGCCTCGGTGTATTATATAAGGAGACAAAGAAAAAAAGGGCTTTAGGTGTAGGCAACTATTGCTTACTCTAGACTCTCTTCATCAAAGAATGAGTTAAGTATATTCTGAATAAAATGTTACAGAAAAAAACAACTTACATAAACAATATCACAGTATATATTTAAAACTGCTGTAATTTATAAAACTTACACATATATTTGTACATATCAAAATCCCAGATATGATCTTTTTTATATTTTCTAAGAAGGATGATTAAAAAACAGGGCGAAGTGTAAATTACGAAAATAAATTAATAAGTATAGATTACGGCCAGGCATAAAAGTCTACAAAGTAACGAAAGCACACCACAAGCACTGAAGGTGAGCACCGCAGGAAGCACTCCACCAAGTCTTACAACAAAATTACTCAGGGCCAGACAACCATACTGAATTCCTCAGGACACTCTTCAACTCAAATGCTTTTCTAAAAACTCACTGATAACTCGTCTATGAGTCCTCTACATTAAAGCTCTGGAGAAAATAACATCTGTAAATGACACTAACTGCTAATCAGCTAATAACTGTGGCTTCTGTCTGCTTTCCAGATTCGTTTCTCAGCAAACAACAAGGATGTTTACCTATCACTGCTGAAAGATGAGCAATCTGAGGAAATAAATGTATTAGTTTCTCTAAAAACTCAATAGATGGAGAGAATGTAAGAACACAGAAAATGGAAAGTGTCATACATACAGGGAAGGGGTTTGTAGCTTCACTATTTTTAATAAAATATAACACAAGTTCCCAAGCAGATAAAATATCCACCTACTGGCAAATTTAATCTGCTCAGAGACATCTTTAACTTTGAATAATGAATATTTTCTATCTGACATTCTAATACTTCGTGCAAAAATGTACAATACCAAGACTTTAGGTGAAATTTACAATACTGAATTAGGGTCCTTTTTTCCTTATAACAATGTACCATGTAGCAATGGCTATAAAATAGTAGTTTGTTTTAAAGCTCTTGGGCTTCAGTGATTAATTAAGGAAAGCTTCCCAGTCTTGAAATCCAGGTGAATAACAATATATTATCAACCAACATATTTGTCTAGGCAGGTAAAAGCTAGAAGGAAAAAAATGCTCAAAAATAGATAAAGACCATCCAAACCAGCTGATAAATCAACTTAACATTCTCCTTGGCCAATACACTCCTTTCATTTCAACAATGACAGACCATCAGAGCCCTGAAGGAAAAGGGGAAACATTATAAAAATAGATAAAGAGACTCCAGCCACACAGTGATGGCTTCAACTGTGGGAGCTGTCCACCAATCTGCATGTCAGAGCCGGAGGGAGAAACTCAAAGTAAACTCTTTGACCTACTCTCAAAATAACTTACTCAAAAGTAAAATACAGCCTGAGTACTCAGTACAAAGACTTAAAACTTCATTTCTCAGAATATATAATGGTTGTTCTTAATAAAACAATTGCGATATAGGAGGAGACAACTTTCTACAAACATAAGAGAATAAGAGTACTGTAGATCTGCTATTCTTTATACCAAGTAGAGAAGGCCCTAGAAAACCTAAGCTTCACACTTTTCTACTTGCTTTCCCATTAACCTAGGCTGTTCCTTATCTACTCTAGTCCTTTCTCTGTATTTCCTGCTCTAAGTTACCCTAACAAGACACAGCACACTAAGTGATTTCTATAGGGTACCCCCACTCTAAACAAGTGTCCAAACAATGTAACTCAATTTTACTTACCTTTAACCGTCTCACCATCTCCTCTTTAGATATTTTATCTGAGATTTCTTTGACACCAGGAGGATAAGTAATTTTTCCATCATTGGTCCTTGTCTTTGAATGAGCCATGATGGAAATATTTTTACCCCTGAAACAAGAAAACTATTAAATGCAAATCAGAAAGTATATTAAAAAACTACATTGATAATAAACATAAAAGTAACTTGTCCTCCCAAAAATAATTTAAATTACCTCCTAATTTAATTTACAGTAATTCACTTATTTAATTAATGAAAATCACTCTACTGACCATTTACCAAATAAAGGTTTATTTTATTTTCATTTCCATTAGTGGCAAACAAGCATTGGAGCATCGCATGCACCCACGTTCCAAGGGCGGCACGAGGTGTCATATGTGCCTATGTCCAAAGGACACATGCCAATTATGACATTGCAAGGAGCTGTCTTGGTGGTTTTGGAGGGCAAGTGGGAGACAAAAAAAACCCAAACCTGCCAAGGTAGAAAGCCAAATAAGAGACCCTCCCAACCTTAATGTGGAACACTGGCCCCCCTCCAAAATAAAAGATACCCATGCAAAGAAAAGGATAAACCAGAAATCAGCATGTGCCCACCCCCCACCCACAGGGGCAGCAGAAGAGGAGGTCTGGGCACTCAGCAGAGAAAAGTAATAAAGGATATGCATGGGGGACAACTAATCAGTTCTGGCCATGGGTCTACATGTTTGCTGAGGCTCATACGACCTACGTGTTCTGAAGAAACTCAAGACATGAACTTCGTCACTCCTGGCTAGAGGTGCGCCCAAATGTCTAACGCAGAAAATGCAAGCCCTGACTAGAATATTTACAATTTCACAGAAATAAAAGGCACATCTGAAAATACCAGCATGGGGAAAAAAAAACAAAAAACAAAAACAAAAAAAAAACATTATCAAGCATAAACTAGAAGATTTGGGGAAAAAATTTAACTTCTAAAAGTGAAATAAAAGAATTGAAATTAAAAACTCAATGGAGATGGTGGATTAGAAAGATACAGGACTCTCTTCTTGTCATATATATAAATTGTATCTATATAGTATATATAAATATTATGAGGTTTTTTTAATAGGAATTGGCTCACATGACTGTGGGGATAGGCAAGTCCAAATTTCCCAGGGCAGACTGCAAGTTGGGAACACCAGTGAAATAATGGACTCCAGAATGGAATTAAGACTCATATATTGTGGGGGGATGCATGGGAGGAAGTTCATCTGGGGCATGCCTCTAAGGCATACGAATGTGTTCAACTGTTCATGGGGCATTGTCACGGTGGGTGGAGATCCATACAATAACCGAAAGAATATCTAATTCCCATCCTGGGGAGTTCTGCTACCACTCTCTAATGGAACAGCAAGAATCCCCTGAGTACAGGGGCAGTGCCTAGTGAAGGAGGATGGACCACTGTGCCAGGACCTTGATATAGATGACTGTATTTATGAACCTTTTCTTTTGAAATTGAAACTTAGCCTAGTATTATATGTTGCCTAAGAGTTACCTCCTGAGAGCCTCCTTGTTGCTCAAATGTGGCCTCTAAGCCAAACTCAGCATATAAACACACTACCTTCCTCTTGGCATAGGACAAGACTCCTGGGGACGAGCCCCCCTGGCACCGAGGGATTATTACCAAGCACCAACTAGCAATGCACCTGGAAAAACACCTTGACCATGAGGGGAAAATGGTAAATACAAATGAGTTTTTATGGCTAAGAGATTTCAAAGTGAGTTGTAGAGGTCATTCCACAGGTTACACTTATGCGCGTCTCAGCAGGGTCTCATAGACTGCCACAGTATATACTGCCTCAAACAGTGGGGCTCCTGAAGGCTCTAGAGACATCTAGACACTACAGGCAGAGCAGACAGATCAGAAGTTTGGTGCCCTGCCAGTGGGCCTTACCTTGGAATTTATGCTCCCCAGTGTGACAGAGTTGGACTCATTTGTGGTTTCTCTACACATGGCTCTTCTGCCCTTCTATTTGAACCTATAGTTAGTACTATATTTAATAGGTGTATGTCCAAGAGATTTAAATCTTGGTTTGTTCAAGTGCCAGTTGGGCCCTGAATCTCAGCAGAGTTGCAGCACCTACTCTCCAGCTCATTGGACTCACCCAGGAAAACTAACAAGGTGATGATGATGGACAACACCCATCCCAAGGAACAGAGAGGGTCTGTAACTGTAAGCAAGACAGTTCCATCCATCTGCCCATGGGATCTAAGACCCCTCTCAATTAGAAAGAGTGGGCATCACCATCCCAAAATCCTCAGGTTTGGGGAATGAACAATGGACTAAAGTAGACTTACTAGTATTCTACTATAGACTTATTGTTATTCTAGCAATGGAAGAACTTGTATCATTGACATAAAGGCAGGGGCCACCAGAGGCTCTGAGGGGAGGGAGAGTGAAAAAGATGTAATATGGGGGCATTTTCAGGACATTGGAATTGTCCTGCATGACATCGCAATGATGGTGGACACAGGCCATTATATATTTTGTCATAACTTACAAAATTGCACAGGACTGAGTGTAAACTATAATGTAAACTATAATTCACGGTTAGTGACAATGCTTCAATATGTGTTCATCAATTGTAACAAATGTGCCAAATTAATGAAGAAAGTTGTTAATGTAGGAAAGTGTGGGAGGGGGAGAAAGTGGGGCATATGGAAATCCCCTGTATTTTTTATGTAACATTTATATAATCTAAAGTTTCTTTAAAACAAATAAATGAATGAATAAATAAATAGATAAATGACTCATACTGATTAAGGTGGGCCATGCAGTTAACTGAAGTAATCTCATCATAAGATCCTGCTTAAAATGGGTTCATACCCATAAAACTGGATTAAGTTTAAGAAAACATTTTTTCTGGGTTACATACAGCTCCAGATCACCAAGCACACAGTGAAATATTATTCAGCCATAAAAAGGCAAGACCTTCTGATACATGCTACAAAGTGGATGAACCTTGTAGACAACATGTTGGGTGAAATAAGCCAGACACAAAAAGACAAATATTGTATGATTTCACTTACATGAAATAAGTATAATTTGCAAATTCATAGAATCAAAAACTAGAATATAGGATACCAGGGCAGGGGTGGAGGTAAGGAATGGGGAATTAACACTCAATTCGTATACTGAGGTTCTCTTTGGGACAACGGGCAGATTTTGGTAATGGATGGGGGTGATGGTAACACAGCATTGTGAATGTAATTGATACCACTGAATTGTGTATCTGAAAGTGGTTAAAATAGGAAACTTTAGGTTGTATATATGCAACCAGAATAAAAAATGTTTAAAAAACAAACAAACCATAGAACTGTTTTAAAACAAAACAAAGCAAAACAAAACAAAACAAAACAAAACAAAACAGTCTTGTGGTCCCCCAGGATTGACAAATTATTTTGGTTAAAATATTACTTAAATAAGTATGAATATAAAATTCCTTGGATGTTACACCCAAAGCACGAGCAACAAAAGAAAAAACATAAACAGAATTCTTCAAAATTCAACAAGTTTGCACCTCACAGGACTTTGTCATAGGGTGAAAAGGCAGCCAACTCAGTGGGAGAAAATATTTGGAATTCACATGCCTAATAAGAGTTTAATAGCCATGATATATAAAGAGATGCTACAACTCAACAATATAAAGACAAACTACCTGGCCCGGCTAGATAGCTCAGTGGATAAAGAGCTCGCCGGTGTACCACATGGGAGGCCCCGGGTTCGGTTCCCGGGGACCTCTCCGAGCGGGCAGACAGCCTTGAGAAAGGCAAGCCGCCGTGGGCGGGCCGGAGCCGCCGTGGGCAAGGCAAAAAGCTGCCACGGGCAGGGCGGAGCCCCCACGGGCATGGCAAAGTCACCCGTGAAAAGCGGAGCTGCTGCCCGCGAAAGCGGAAGCCGGCAGCCCGCAAAAACATGGAGGACTGCTGCCCGCGAAACATGGAGCGGAGCCCCCC
>PVKH010022137.1:0-14166 GCA_004027955.1 Chaetophractus vellerosus
ATGAGGGTATAACACATATAAAGCATATTTACTGATATGGAAAAAGTATGTTCGTGTTTTGAGTGTGATAAACAAAAGTTGTGAAACACAGGGGGACCATTATAACACACTAGCTTCAGCTCATAAAGGAAAAACTTGCTTGGCTCTTCCAGACTTGCAGGTAAGGAAGGAAGCGGTGGCCTCTGCCCTGCCCCCTTCTCTCCCTGGTCTTCCTCCTGGGAAAGGGAGTGACTCATTGATTAGGGAGAGCAGGAACTGTCCCTGCACTCATGTGTCCAGGCTCTGGCTCTCCCATCCTTATGATGACAATAAATCATGCTGTTCTCCCCATCCTGCCTTCTACCAGGTGAGCACACCTGAGTCAGGGCCCAGGCCAACACTGCCATTGAATTTGAGAAATAGGACCAAACCTCCACGGCTGCCTAGTCAGGTGATGCTCCACAGGCAGTGCTCATGGTCTAGATGTGGAGACTGAGGGGCCAGGAGGCTCCCTTGACCCTTGGTACATGCTGTGTTCACTGACCCAGTACAGCAGGCAAAAATCGATGCCAACTGTGCCAGACTATTTTCTTCTCTCTGCTACTTCATGGGCTTCAGAACCCACAGGGAAAAAGAAGATTAATGAGTAAGCCCCAAACTGTGGACATCTATATAACATGTCCCCATTGTGTTTTTGTGAGTATGCACACAGAAAAAAAGCCTGGAAGGATAAACACCTAAATGTAACAGTGGCCACCTCTAGATGTGGGGGATGATTTCCATACCTGTGTTTTCTACTCATTCTGTTACTACATAAATATTATAATTATTTTTTTTACATTACTAAAAACAGAAATAAAATCCCCCTTTGAGCTTAGTTCCCATTACAACTCAAATTTTGGACATTCCCTACTGGGACAAAAGCTGTGAGCAAGGAAGGAAAATAGGCCACTCGTGTTTGTTGTCTTTGTTGGACACTGGATATGAGCTAGGCACGGTATGGGAGCTCAGGCTGCATTTTTCTTTCAGTCCTAACATCTGCCATATTTTTCAGATGGTGAAATGTATGCAAGTTTAGCGACTTGCACCAGGTCACAAAACTAGTTAGTGGCAGATTCAGAACCTCAATTCCAATATGGCCTACTCTCAACCCCAGTATGCTTGGGTGATTAAAGACAATTAAGTTAGGAAAATTAAAAGAAAAAGTACAAAGGCAATAATGTGGTCAAATTGATAACACAAAATCCATATGTCTGTCACCAGAATGACCCTACCCCTGTTCTGTCAACAATCCCACCAAGCCCAATCCTTAGAAAACTAGAAACAACAAGATAACAACAGTATAGGGTAGTTTCTAGAGATGGGTATCTTGCACATAAGGCTAAAAGTGGAAGATGCAGGTTTGTAGCCAGGGAACAAAGAACTAAGAATAAATATACAAAACAAATGTTGAATCTCACAAGACCAAACACTCCAAAGATGCTGGACTCTCCAATCTCATTGGTCTGCCCGTGCTGCTGTATCCAAGGAGAGTATAGTAATTGATTTTCACAATGATGATCCTGAATCATCAAGAAAAGGTTACATTTTATGTTCAGAATTACCTGTTTAAGAAGGCAACGAAGTGTGTAATCCATTTGAGAAAGATTTTCATTTCAAATAGTTAAAAATTCTTTGAAAAGAGTTTAGGTGCTTAAAGGGATAAGTGACCGTTATCTGGAAAATTCACTTATGTGGAACACCGTGTTCCCTGAAGATTCCAGATCGAGGAAGCAGTGTTATGTTTAGTTAAGCTTCCATCACTTCTCCTTTGTTGCCATTTCATTGTCTAATCTTCTCAAGCCATTCAAATGCCCTAAACTGCAAGCAATGGATTGTAAGCTTCTTGAAGCTAGAGATTCTGACACCCCTTCTTGGATACTCAATAGCCCTTGGGTTCTCAGCCTTCTTTTTCTGCCATGAGACAAATAATGAACAGACATTCACAAAGGAAATGACTGACTCCCAGAATCTGCATACACTTTGACCAAAAAAACAAACCAAAAATCCTGGCATGGGCGTGGGTGGGGAGGCAATAAAGGAGGGTAATATATTTTTTTTCTAAAGCAAACTTTTAAAAAGGAATCATTTTCATTAAGACATTTACTTTTCAAGTACTGTTAATTCTGAGAATACACAGGTCTGTCCTTGCCTGCTTTGCTAAACTCATTACCTAAGCCTGTTCTCTTACACATCCCTTGCCCAGACCTTCACATTTCTCTTTTCTCAATGTGCCAGGTTCCTTGGTGCCTCCTCACATGTTATTCCACCTGCCAGAAAGAGCCTTGTTCACCTCCATGCTTGCTTGGCCTACCCTCAAACACTCTTTTCACTTGCCGCTGCTCACAGGAAGATTCTCATTTGCACAAACATGGCAGATTAGGTTATTTTCAACCTTCCCTTTGTGAGGACAAGAAAATAACTGCAGGGGCTGCACTGGGTCAGAGCCTGGAGATCAGAGCCAGGAGAAGATGTTCTCTGTGGACAACTCCCCATTACACAGTGATCGGCTGTAACTGCATCCCCCTTGGCAATTGCCCTTCTCCTTGATATACCGGGTTGAAGGACCTTTCTGTAGCTCCATGGCCACCCCGTGTGGCCTGCGCAGAGGGACAAGGGTGTGGGCGATCTTACCTGGTGAGTTGAGCAGGCGGGATCTCCTGCAGTGGTAGGCTACCTCCTGCTCACAGTGCTCAGAGCCATCAATCACAGCCTCCAGCTGCTCCCTGCTGCTCCTGTAGTAGTCCAAGGTCATGGCATAGGGCTGCTGGGGGCTGGAGCCCCGCACGCGGGTCAGCTCCGTGCTGTTGTGTTGAACCGTTGTCCAGATCTGGTTCTCTGTCCCGACAACACAATCCAAAGAAGGAGACGTTAGAGGGGAGGTCTGGAGAAAGGCGTGTGCAAGCCTAGCAACTGTTTACTCCCCATGCAACCATTAACCGCCAACTGTGTGCTCTGATCATGCAGAACGTTTTTGTTCATCAAAGAGCTCAGCCTCGAGCTGGACATGATGGTAGTCAATCATTTCAAGAGCTAACTTTGAGGAGTGTTTACTCCACAGGGTTTAGGCTAAGCATTTAACACTGACTGTCTCCTTTTGAAACTGAAAATACCCAAATTGGAAGGGACTGAAGACTGTCATGAGGAAAATGATACTGAGGGGGTTAAGCAGCCAACCCAAGAGTACTTAGGGAGTGACTCAGCTGGAATTTGAACCCAGGAGTTCACAGTCCAGAGCCTGGACTTCAAAGCAGCTACTAACACATACCCCCTGGCAGGAGGAACACTAGCTTAGATTCATTAGTGCCCTCAAGAATCATGAGTACTGTGCTGAAGATAGGACTTACACTCAGAAAGCATTTGCAAAATGTACATCATTAACCAGGGTGAGTTGGTGGGGTCCATGCTGTGTGGTCAATGCACTGATATGGCAGTTGTTGTTTTCTTCAATTATGGATCCCTTGTGCCACCTCTGTTTGCCAACAATATTTAAAGGATCTTGCAATGAAAGGATACACCGAAGTGAGGACCTTTAAAATCAAAGTGGAAGGACATGATTTGCCTAATGCAAGGAAGAAGGGAAGGCCAGAGGAGAGGAGAGGTCATTTGGATTTTAAAGCTTGAGAGATTTGAATTTGAAACCCTTTTCTGTTACCCACAAGCTTGAGCAAGTCGCTTCACTTCTCTGAGGCACAAACTTATCATCTGTAAAGAAAAACAAACCACAAAAGACAGCGATGCCCGTTTTCTGGGCTGTGACTATGGAATAGCAAACGAAAATATAATGTCGCAAGGCAGTATCTGGGATATCTCAGACACTCAGTAATAAGAAGTCTGGCAGTCGTATTTACTGCGATTGGGCATGCAATTTAACTCTGAACCTCCTCACAAATAAAACAAAGGAGGAAACAGGAAGACTTGAACAGCTTTTGTCATCTGAGAATCTGGCCCACAAAATAGCATCACTATTCTTCATAGACATGCTGGGCTGAGGAGGAACGGAGCATAGAGTTACTGTGGTTTCTTCCCTCTTAGATTTACAAACAGGAAAAATAAGGGTGGAAGAATAACAAAAGGCCCATTAAGCAATAGCAATGAAGCACATATCACCAAAGTAACTGCTACAATTAGTGCCAGTTGAAGGCAGTGACATGGGTATTGGTATGTAGATGGAAAAAAGAGAAGGGGTCACCAGAACCCCCAGTTTTAATCCCATCTCTTCCACCAGCCCTGTATATGACTTGGGACAAGTTGCTTCATCTCCCTGCAACTCAGTTTCAACAAACTGAGAAGGAAGATGAAGGAGGAGGAGGAAGAGGAAGAGGGTTTGGTTTAATTCATCTCTGATGTACTGTCAAACTCTAAAAAGGAAATCCTATTTGTAGCAATAAAATTAAACTATGCTCAAGGATTCTGACTCATTTGAAGACTGTTTCCTAAAACGTGCTCACTGATAACCCAGGTGCCCTGGTGTTTAATTGAAGCAGCAAGACAAATGCCTAAAAACAAAGTGAAAACCGATGCTAGTAGATTTTATTTATTTATTATTTTTTTTTAAAGATTTATTTATTTTTATTACATATCTCCCCTTCCCCCCACTGCGGCGACGCGCCGAGAGTGGTCACTGCGCAGGCGCAGCTTTCCCCGCTTGTAGGCGGTCTCTGCGTCCGTTCACGGCCGGCTTTCAGTTCGCGGGTGGCTGGCTGCGCTCCATCTGTGGGCGACCTGCCCTGCCCGTGGCGGCTCTTGCCATGTCCGTGGCAGCTTCTTGCCCTGCCCACGGCGGCTCTGGCCTGCCTATGGCGGCTTGCCATTCTCAAGGCGGTCTGCCCGCTAGGAGAGGTCCCCGGGAATCGAACCCGGGGCCTCCCATGTGGTATGCCGGTGCCCTATCCACTGGGCTATCGAGCCGGCCCCGCTTGTAGATTTTAACTTTGAAAACAAAAATAAAGCATGATTCCCATTGGTAAAAAAATAAAGTAACAAAAATAATTAACCGCAAA
Source organism: Chaetophractus vellerosus (assembly GCA_004027955.1). Taxonomy (NCBI): domain Eukaryota; kingdom Metazoa; phylum Chordata; class Mammalia; order Cingulata; family Chlamyphoridae; genus Chaetophractus; species Chaetophractus vellerosus. The sequence goes on from PVKH010022137.1 coordinate 5,022, forward strand.
CTCCAAAAATTTGATTCCTGCCAATCTAGACAAATGCTGACAAAATAACCAAAGAAAATAGTTGTTCGATAATGAAATATTGCATAGGGAGAAATAACGACTGGCAGTATTGAAATGCCCATGGTGCTAAGAAGAAGCAAAGGAAAACTCAGTATTCATCTATTATAAAGCATACTATTAGTTATATTCCATACCAGGACATGACACTTATATTAGCTCTAGTACTCAGTACAGCTCACCAGAGTAAACATCTTTGTTTCCTGTTTATAGATGAGAAAATAACAGCTCAAGGAGATAAAGTAAACTTGTCCCTGGTCTCAAAGTGTCCAGCAGTGGCCCACACTGCATCAATAAATCATAGAGATTTGGATCTCCCTCTAAGTGTACACAGATTTTCTAATCCATATATTCATTCATCTGGTCGCTTGTATATTCATTTATTGATCCACTTACTCATGGACCCATTTTGCCAAGGGCTTTATGCTAAGCATTTAATATTGGGCAAGATGGAAAAGGAAGTTGTGTCAGAAAGACAACTGTTCACCTCACAGCCACTGAAGACATTGCCAAATGCACCTTCTCAATCCAGAAGATGAATTGAAGCTTATAATAAATCAACTATTGGAAGTTTTCTAATTTATACCAAATAGAGAAGTTATAAAGGAACAACTGAGAACTCCAGGGTGCTCTCCACATTTCACTTAAAAGACACCAGCCCTAGCTGCAAGCCCGGTGCACGCACGACAGTAGACAAGATTGTACACAACTTAGAACCTCTCATCTGGCTTCCAATTCAAAGCTGTCTTGCATCTTTTGGCTATTTTTCTTTGGGGAAACAGCAGAGTAAAACTGAAAACAAGGACATAATTGGATATTATTCTATCATTCTTTCCATCTTTCTTTTCTTTTCTGCAGCCTCCTTGGTAATAGTTCAGATTAAGCCCTGAAATATGACTGAATATTGAAAGGCCAAGGGTCAATGCCACACACACCAACGTGGCCTTTGCTAGCTGATACTTCTGCTGGTCTAAGATAGCACAGGGTGGTTTGAGCTGGGAAAGGTCAGGGTAAAGTTCAGCACCAAAGGATTTTCAAGCAAGCAAGATTCATTTTGAACAGTCTTTGAGACGATGGGGTAAGTGGAGATTGACTCCCAGGTGGGGCCATGCATGCCCCCACCCATGGTTTTTAAAAAAACTGGACCTATGAAACCCAAAGCTCATGATGGTCAATTTAGTGAGTGGTTAATGGACAAAATTTAGCTCTGGTGTCATGATGGTCAATTTAGTGAGTGGTTAATGGACAAAATTTAGCTCTGGCGTAGGAAGATCTGGGTTTGTGGGCCAGCTTGATGATCACTGGCTAAGCAACCCTGATCAAATGACGACCTAAAGTCCACAATACCAACCAAGCTGGGTGCTTATCAAGATTCAGGGAGTGAAGATCCATTATAAATAAATTTCTAATCATTTCACAGAATTGTATGCATGCCTATTGTGTAATGGATGATGTAGGCTCTGTCTCGAGGCATGTGCAGGTATTAACAGCTCATCCAATAGGAGAAGCTGGGACTGTAAGCAGGTAGTTCTCACAATAGCTGGTACTAGCAGAGTTCTTTCCTACAGCATAGTCAAATCAACAAGACTGCGAGAGAGGATTCAGACTGAGCCCAGTCCTCTATTTGCAGGTCCATGGGGGACTATGTCTCAGGTTTTAAAGTCCTGGATTGGAAATGCTCCCCTCCTCCAGATCTGTGAACTCAGGCTCCCATAAGAAATACCTGCACATATTTCCCTATAATGCAGGTCAGTTCAATTTCACGCACAGACTGGGGAGCAAATCATCTAAATTGGAACTGCATCATAAAATCCCCCAGATCCCCAAAAACCACCCTCTGCTGACCTGGTCCCCAGTACCAGTCTGCCAAAGGACATCACTTTTTCCTCTCTAGAGATGCTTCTGGGGCTTTCAAGTACCATGAGACACCCTAACCTTAGAATCAGACTGATGCAGACTGAAATCTTTTTCCTGATACAACTCAGCAGTGAGAATTTGGGCTGCTGTTATGAAAGGTCCATGAAGTTTGCTCATTAGAAAAGGGAGAGATTAATATCAATCTTGCGATCATAATGCGATAATGATTCAATATCATTTTTTTACAGGAGCACATAACATATATTCAGAAAACAGTGTTATCAGTCATTTGCATTTATTTTGTTTTTTTTCCTATTAAAATTTTCAGGGATATTAATGTGTGAGTCTGACTTTTAGCATGGCTGCAAATTGAAAGTAAATGGCAATACGTTTTCTTCTAGAAAACTGCAATAAAAATCCAAAGCAGGAAATGTTGGACATTATTCAAGGAAGAAAGAGTGTACCAGAGAACATTATCCAATATCCTTTTTTTTCCTTTATAAATAGCAAAACACTGATTTTGTGTAGACAGCAATGTATCCACCTAAAAAACAACTAAGCAAGAACAACAACTAAATATTAATTCCCTTGAAAAATGTGTATAGTCAGATGCTTAAATTCTGGTTCATGAAATATAAGTGGACTGTACTGGGTGAAGCCTTAGGAAAACCACTTAGAGAAAGTTGATTCAATTGGCATGCAGTTCTCTTGCTTATCCTTTATCCTTTGTTCTGGAATACAGACAAGATGGCTAGGGTTCTTGCAATCATATTTCAACTATATATGGCATGATGCTAGGTCAAAAACAGGAGTCAGGGCCACTCACAACTCCAGAGACCCACTGACTCAGTGATGGGCCACCTGCCTCCTGATTTCATGTTATGAAAGAGAAAAAGAACCCCCTCACTCATTTACCCTCCCCCCATGGATAAATCCCTTTAACACATAGCTGAACCCAATTGTAATTGATAGAGGAAAAGTTAGATTGAGAACTAGCTGGAAAATAGAAGTGCTTTGGGGACAGGAGGCACCAAGCTGGGTCTGAAGGCTTCTGACAAGGGAAATGGGCATCTATTGCCTACTTACAATTTTGCCAATTTCTCCTAGATCCATGGGTGATCCCATCAAATATAATAGAATCCCACTGTTCACGGACAAAAACCTATTTCTAAAATTGGCAAATCCATTAAAGCAGAGGCTCTTTGCCTGGAGACCATGAATGGGTTTAAGACAATCCACTACTCCCCTGAAAGTATCTGAAAGAAAACTCAGGTATGCATGCACATACACAATCAACAGTGAACAACCTAATGCATCTTAATCAGAACTCGGCAGCCTCCAACACCGCCATCTGCCCAGGCTTCTCCTTCTCAGAGAATGGCTCCTCTGTCCATCCAGCCATTCAAGCCAGAAACCCAGATGCCATTCCTGTTCCTTCTCTTTCCTTATTCCCATGTCTAATCTATCAGCAGTGCCTCCAATAAATATCTTGGGTTCACGAGAGCTCTCCATCTCCATAGCCATCCGGCTGCCACTAAGCCTGGACCTCTGTTTCATCACCATCCCTCAAATCCTGTTTCTCTCAGCAGCAAAAGTCATTTTCTTAAAATGAAATCATAAAAGAGCTCATGTGAAATTGTCCAGCTTCTCATGATTCTTAGAATGAAATGCAAACTCCCTGCTGGGTCCACCAGGCCCCTACGTACCTGACAACCTCCTCCTGTGCCCGCATCAGGCAAAGCCCTGCCAAGGTGACCTTCCTAGCATGTCTCAGAGAAACTGTGCACTTGCCCATCTCAGCTTCCACGTGTGTGATCTCGTCTACCCCGTGTGCCTTCCACTGATTCTCTGATAGCTACTTTGTTCTCAGACAGGCCTTTCTGATCCCGCTCTAGTTGGGAGCCTTTTTCGATATACTCTTGGTGGTACATAGAATAATTTTTAGTAATTGTATTTGCTCCTGTGCTCTTGCTATTTTGCCACCAGTGACAGAGGGGGCTCTCAACTCATCTTTTTTTTTTTTTTAAAGATTTATTTATTTTATTACATATCTCCCCTTCCCCCCGCTGCGGCGACGCGCCGAGATTGGACACTGCGCAGGCGCAGCTTTCCCCGCTTGTGGGCGGTCTCTGCGTCTGTTCATGGCCGGCTTTTCAGTTCGCAGGTGGCTGGCTGCGCTCCATCCTCAGGCGACCTGCCCTGCCCGTGGCGGCTCTTGCCATGTCCGTGGCAGCTTCTTGCCCTGCCCACGGCGGCTCCGGCCCGCCCATGGCAGCTTGCCATTCTCAACGCGGTCTGCCCCCTAGGAGAGGTCCCCGGGAATCGAACCCGGGGCCTCCCATGTGGTATGCCGACGCCCTATCCACTGGGCTATTGAGCCGGCCCCTCAACTCATCTTTGCTAGATGGATGAATGCTGAAAGCACAAGTGGATATGTCTGTGGTCAATAACTGTCATCAGACTTTAAAAGGAGTCTGGCACTCTAAATAGTTAAACTACACATTGGAATTTTGTTATATTATTAGTGTGAGGACCTGGATATCGTTCTGTTGAGAGTTGGGGGGGGGGGTGCGATAAAAGCTTAGCCTTCAAATGAGGTTAAGCATGATAACTGAAATTTCCTGGAATATAATGACAGCTACATGTTATAAATTAATCATCGTCTTGTTCTCTTAGCCCTTCACTGAGGAACAGCTTCATTCACATCCCTTGCGTTTCCTGAAATTTCTTTGACAGAATTTATTTTTGATTCCTCATGGACCCAAGGTCCTGGAAAAATGTGTGACAGAGTTCCAAAGTACCATTTCCAAAACATGACAATGTATTTTTATGTAGATTAGAAAAGCACTTCCCAAAGTGCATTGTGATTTTTAGCTTTCAGGTCTATCTCCCCATAAAGCTATGAGAGCTCTCCAGATGTGCAATGCATCGTTCATTCTTGCATTCAAAAATGTGCCCAGGGGAGTGGATATAGCTCAAGTGGTTGAGCACCTGCTTCCCATGTAAGAGGTCCTAAAAAGAAAACAACAACAAAAAAAAACCTTGCTTATTTGATTCTGTGCTTGTCATCAAGGAGGATAATGCCCTACTTAACTCCTCAAACAGCTCACTATGGTTTTGGGGGGGGGGGGAAGTCTGACAAATGAATCGTTCTGGAATAAGTACTCTTGGAATTAAGTGGAGAAGCATGGTTAGAGATCGGATGGGGGCAGGTTTGCTGAGAAGGGAGTGGGGCTGTCAGAGACACCCCTGCCCCCACCATTGAAGACTGTACACCATTTTCCTTGAGAACTGACCAGTCAACAGGAGTCATTCAATTCATTTATTCGCAGACCACCAGAGTCTAAGCTGGCATGGAACACCTGGTAAGACTTCCAGATATCTTCGTCAAGTGACAAGTTAAATTAATGACCACCGACTGTATTCTGTTAGGTTCTTTGTTCCAGGATTTCCAAACAGCTCTTCTCTGCATGTGTAATGTAATAATAGTCTGAATTTAAAAAGAAATTTTGAGTTACAAGATCAGAACACACACACATACTCATATGCCCAAAAGAGAGAAGAGTAAAAGAAGTTGCACAAAGGGTCAGCAGAGTAGTAAATGATGGGACATTTTGTACCATCATCCCCGTTGTGAATTCCAACCTGGGGAAAGTCTTCTAGCTGTCTTGGCTTCTAGACCCACCTGGTTCCTGCAGCTGTACTCAAAAACTGTAAATTGCTTACACACAGAGTCGCAATTCACTTTGCTTTCCTATTTTTTCCTCTCACTATATCCGATTGGTATTATTATTGTGGTGATCATTATTATTAATAATAGTGATTATAGATGCTATAAGCTGCTCCATCCATTACCATCAGGGCAACCAGTCAGAAAAAAAAAATGAGAAAGTGAAAAAATGGGAGAGAGAGAAGAAATAACTCCGATTAATGAATCCTCATTCTACACACATATCTATCTCTTTGCAGAGCTAGAAAAACTGCATTTTTTTCTATCACAATGCTTGGAAGGAAGGGAAGTCTACAGATTGTCAATATCCAGCTTAATTGAACTTAAATCACTATGGGGAGCCGCTTAGAGTCCTTTGAAAAGTGTGCCAATTCACTTTTACTCCTTTTGTAATAAACTGAGTCCATATTAAGGTCCCTGGGGTCACTTCTGGTACAGTTATCTGTGTTGACAAAGTGAATTTTCAATGCCAAGGGTAAAGAGAACTTAAATAATCCTCAGTGTGCCGTCTCTACCAGCCATTTGCCTTCTAATCATGTTCAGCCTTGTGCCATCTCCTGTCATTTTGCATTGATAGTTATGTAATTTTTCATATGTTTGCACCTTATCTCCCCATTTAAATCATAGGCAATGACTGTTGAGTAAATATAAGCTTGGAAGGGCTGTCCATGGCTAACAAAGGCAGATGTTGTGGAGGAAAGCACGGGCTTTGGGATCGCCCGACCTGGCTTCCGATGCCAGCTCTACTGCTTACTAGATTCTTGAACAGGGTTGGGTGGTGAAACCTCCCCAAGCCTCAGTCTGTTCATCTATCAACCGGAGGTAACCAAGCCTGCACTGAGGTTGTGAGAAATGAACAAAAAACAGAGGGCTGATTCCAGCTGAGGACTTGACCTGGAGTAGATGCTGCGTACCAGGTAACTGTTCTCAGTACCTAGGCGGCCCCTGGCACAGAAACAAAGTTGAACTGTTATTAGTTGTTTTGAGGAAACAACTGAGTGAAGATCTGAAGCAATCATTTATTTCTTAGAGACAGTTCTGGGAGCCTGTGCTGCAGGGACTCCATTCCACCACCCCACCCACCCCCATCTTTAATGGGAAGGAGACACTTGGTGCAAAGCCATTTCCAACTCCTTTCAAAGGCTCGGAATCCCCTCCAGAGCTGTTTCCTTTCCCTCCCTTGTGTATCAGCCCAGCTGCATAAGCAAGAATCGAGGCCTTGATTGATAAAACCGCTGCATTTGCAGCTGCTGGTAGTGTCCAGGCTCCTTTCGGGGGAACAAGCAGCGCCACTCCTAGCTAGCGCCTTAGCGCATGCGGGCTCCGCAGAGAGCTGGCTGCGCCCCGCCGGCTGCCATCCCTTACTGAGCTCATCTGCCTGTGCTGGCCCCGTTTTACGACTGCCACGCGACACACTTGACTGTGATTTATTCTCACACCTCGCTTGAGCCTTTATTTATTTATTTATTTATTTATGAACCTTTTTGAGGGGTTATTTTTCTTTTTCCTTGCTTTAAAATACGTGGCACGATCAAAGAGATCTGGGAAATCACCTATTTATGGTCTCAGCGGGTGGTGGTTTGGAAAGGACTCCAGGCGCGCTGTCGTCCTTTTGTGTGGTCCACTGATTTGTTCAGTACAAAATGTTTAAGTATCCAGTTTGTGCAGAACACTGCTATAGGTACTGGGGAGGGGATGGGGTGAGGGAAGGTGAGCTTATGAGCCCCTAGTTGGGGGTTGGGGTGGGGTGCTGGGAACGCCCAGACACTTCCCCTAGATGCTGAATGATTGGCAGCAGCAAATGTGGGGATCTTGCACTCCATACGGTGGCCTCATGGGCTGGACATGAGACAAAATCTCAATCATCTGCTGGGGAGAAGCTTGGGAGAAGTTGGGGTAGGGCTTTGCTGGCTGATAGAAGTTTTCTGAGGTCTTGAAGAGTATATTTGCTGCAGACACTATTTTGGTACATTCTGAGGCTCACACAGAGCTCAGCTCAGTTCCTAGAGCTGTCGCTCACGAGCTGGGCGAAGCTGGACAGGCTTCCTAAGGTCTCCAAAGCTCTGTTGCTCAAAATAAAAATACCTCATATTTTATCAAACCTGTGAAATGAGATAAACTCTGGGAAGATATAACCCAGTACCAGGGGCATGAGTACATAATAAATCACAGTTCTCATCCCTTTGTTTCAAAGAGCTAATATAGCCAGGATTAAACCCAGAGGAGTTCATAAATTAGTGAGCTGATGGCAAAGATAGAGCCTTTTTCCTAAGAAGGGATCTCTAAAGAGGGTGTTTACATCTTCTACCATCAGATGAGTAAAGGAGACAGGCTTTTTATTATTATTATTTTTAAAACACTGCAGTATAAGTGTATCTATTTATTCTGCTCTCATGCAGCTTATATTCAGGTTCTGGCAGTGAATGCCAAAAAAAAAAAAAAATACTAATGGAACTAACTTATGGGTACTTTTTGCAGCAATGACAAAGAAGTTACCATATCAATGCTAAAGGTCAACAATTGGGGCCTATAAAGGGGTACTAGATCTTTCCTTTTGGAGTAATCCTATATGGTATGCATGATTGTTTTGTAAACTCACAATGTCCTTAATAAAATAAAAAGAGGCAAGTGGAATGATTTATCTCCATTTCAGCTGACATCCTCCAGGGCTCCTAGCAAGGTAAACGGTATTGGCAGAATGCCAGATGCATCTCCTGGGGGAAGCCTTTTCTCACTCCACCAGCATCCTTAGGCTGCCTCACTGAAGCACTATTATAACAATCTGTTTACATAGCCCCAACACCCCTGCAAAATTGTAAGGGCTACAAGGGAAAACAGTCTCATAAATCTCTGCATTCCTAGCACCTGGCACTCAGTAGGTATTTCCTTAATGCTGAAGTAAACTTTCAACAGACCCCCAGGATTTTTGCTGACTTTAGGCACAGCTCTTGAGATCAGCAGGAAGGTGATACATGAGAGGAAAGAGTGTTTAGCTATGTATTTGAAATTCTGCTGTGCAGCCAAGGTGATCTAGTCTAAATGGCGGAATATTGGAAACAATTTAAATGCCCATCACTAGGCGTCTGATTGAATACAGTATCATTAATTGACACAGTGAAATACCATGCAACCATAATGAAGGCGGCATGAGCTCTCTGTAAACTGAACTAGAATGATTGCCAGCATATATTGTAAAGTGGCAGAATCATGGTATTGAGCTGCAAAGAGTATTCTACATTTTGTGTAAGAATAAAGGAGATAGAGGAATACACACAGGAAGCATAAACAAATAAAAATGGTTCTTGGGCCCGGCTAGATAGCTCAGTGGATAAAGAGCTCGCTGGGAAACCACATGGGAGGCCCTGGGTTCGGTTCCCGGGGACCTCTCCTAGCGGGCAGACCGCTTTGAGAATGGCAAGCCGCCATGGGCGGGCCGGAGCCGCCGTGGGCAGGGCAAAAAGCTGCCACGGACAGGCAAAAGCCGCCACGGGCAGGGCAGGT